>MU134383.1:104963-126035 GCA_015039355.1 Ramaria rubella | reverse complement strand
CCCTGAAGGTTGATTGTAATATTGAGCCAGTGCTGGCCAAGGATCATCTGGGCTTCATGTGCCAACCTGAAGAAAGGCCAGATTCAAAGTGTTAGTGTGAGGTTGCCATTAAACAATAGAATGCATATCCAGATTTCACGCACGAAGGACTGGGTTTGGAAGGCAAAAGGGAGATGGGGGAAATAAACGGGAAGAATCCCATCTATGTGTTCCAAGGCCTTGGTTATGTTGGTGTTCATGAACCCTAGAAATTGATCTAGGTTACCCATGGTTGGGAAATGTGGGTAATAGCCTTTGCATGCTAGTAAAATGGTCATTGGTGTGGGTGATAAAAGAACTTGAGGCTGAGGGGGTTGAACTGGGTCAATTGCGAGAGAGAGGGCGATGGTGTGATAGTGGTCCATATGTAGATTCTGCAGAAGCACATGTTGGTATCGATGGATCAAGTTTACATTTGTTTTCTGTGATAAACATGCCACGTGCCTGCATCATTCTTTGACTAAGAGATAGCCATGCTGTGTTATGGTGTTTTCCCACCATTGACTTCAAGAAATCAGTATATCTGGGCAGCTGCCTGTGTAATGGGGTGCTGTCCTGTCTCCTAGAACAGGGTGTTGGCTTCACTATTAATGAACTAATGGCCATTGCCTTAAAAAAAATGTCAAATTACAGCCCTTGCTTCCTTTCCCAGGTAATAATGCTTGCCTGTGCATAATGATTGCAGCTGATGCATAAGAAAAGTAAGTTACCGTGGAGTATTTAATTTCTGGTCACACATGTGATATCTGAAAGGTTACCCCTTTTTTCCCTAGCTGTTCGTCCAAAAAAAAAACAAAAAAAACACCGTATTGTGGCAAACCTCTAATTGCAGGCCTGTGAATGGTCTGTTTTTCTTTTTTTTTTTTACGTTGAAACGAAGGTCAAAAGAAGAACAGGCTGGAATTAGGAACTGTCATATGTCTAGAGTCTAATTGTATGTTCACAGATTCGAAACAGTGAGTGCAGTTGGGCCATGTTCCTAATAAGTGCTGCAAATAAGTAAGCGCACTTCCTCCCATACGCACAGGAAGCGCTATTCAAACCAATTTAGTACTAAAATAGAGTCACTTTGCAGGTATACCCCAGGTATACAGCCCAGGCAATGGATGCACCTAGATGAGGTTAGTAGGGATGCAATGTATGTTGCAAATTCCAACGGTGTTTGATGCTATGTTAAGTAACACTTCAGAAGAACTTCCTGAATCAAATTCACCTCCATGAGTTAAGCCATAGGGTACATTGTGTGCTACTCTATGCAGAAGAATGTCTACAGTCACTACTATAATACGCTCATTACTTACATCATTGTGACGGAGTGCCAACACAGTCGCTGATTCAATGTGCTTACATGGACTGATTGGGATCTAACTGGGCTACATCATTGTGAGTGGCTGGTCGGTTTGTATTTGTACTAGTTTGAATACATTGGAGTCCTTGAGAGTCCATGTGATCAATGCTGGTGCAAATGTGCAGTCCACATAAGGAGCAGAATCAGGAGGTTCAATACCTTCAAGTGCCTGAGATCAAGTCTGAGCCCAAGAGGCCCCCAGAGCATGCAAGCAGCTGGTATGCTTGAATACTAGATTAGATGCACATATCTACAAAGATACACCCTATCTAAACTTTCAGTCTTGTGAGCTCGCATGCAAAGACATCAGAATGCCAAAAGTTGCATGCAAGAGCATAGAACTGCATGTGAGTTTCTGTGAGTTCCTGTAATCAAAAATTGACTTAGAAAATTTCACACAAGATGTACACCGGTATATATTACGAACCTCTGGGCGACAAGTGGTGACAGACCCCTTTTCTCGCCACCCACCACTCCCCCGCACATGCATTGACAATCACAGATAGCAAGCTATGGCGGACATGTCAACAGTGTGTTGCCCCGTAACCATTTTCTTCTCCCTGCAGAGTCCATCGAAGCTGACATTTGTGTTATAGCCGCAGCTCAACTCATACTCCCTTCCCACCATATTCTCAATCATTTTTCCTAGGTTTGTCCCATTGTATCCTTTCCTGTAATGCATTCACGATGTGTTGAACTCACTCACAGACCATACTCACAGACCATGCACATGACTCCCGCTCCTTCTCCATCATCCCCCACTCTCGTTATCGCTGCCCTGCTACCCATGTGCACCTCAATTGCAGTCAACCCCACCAACACTATGACTCACAAGCACAGATCTACGTCAAGGCACATATACTCTAATGGCATTCCTGTAAGTACCTCGACCAATGAATCATACTCACCACCCATACGTCTGTGGCACATCAGGACACGCCATCGTTTGATGATGAGCTATTATCACTTGTCAATGGCAGAAATGAGGTCAATTCTGTTCCAAAACCACAATCTTGCCAACCCCAAAGGCTCCTGGCGGGTCAGCACCAAGGTGTGTATCCTCCCTGTCAATTGATCGTCTATGTCTAGCTTATTGTTCTCTCCCCCGCAACTGCTCCAGCCAACAAAGTAACAGCCTGCAGTCACATGCAACAAAGGCAATCAGGTAGAAGCAAATAGTGGGCTAGTATGGACACGGGCACACGTTTGCTCTTGATTAAACCTCCAGAGCCGACATCGACGCCAGTGCCACACATTGAGATGGCTGTTGCTTGTCATGGGCAAGCTGCTGTATGATGAGGACAAAGTTACGGGGGACCCGGATGATTAGCTTGTATTGGTACAATGACGCAATCATACTTATTTGAATATATGAAATTTGTATGACACTTGACAGCACTCTGGAATACCTGATGTTCTGAATACCTGCCAGGCATCACAGTAGATACAGTGGAATGGACTTAAAGGCATCCAGAGCTCCAAGTATGATACATTTTTGAAAATACCCATTGGTGTTCATATTCCACATATCCTAAAGAGTTGTATATACTTAAAAATGTGGGTAGCTAGTGTATTTCACCCTTGGAAATCTGAAATCTGACCTGCACTTGAACTTCAAGTAGCCAGCCCCGTTGGGGCCAACTCACTGTACTTCACCCTCTGCATACTCAGATCTTTTGTATTGCAAATACATAGCATATTCTCACGCAGCTCTATACGCGCAAGCCCTGAACACTAATACCCACACTGGGGGCATGAGCATATTTTTAGTGTAAAAAATGTGATAAAAATGCTTTTCCCTTACAGATTATTCATTCACTGTTCTGGTTGAAAAATCTCCCAAAAATGCTGCTTTTTTATCAAGTTTTAGGACCTGAAAATCTGGTACATACTTCACATTTCTAGGCATGGGAAATGGATGTAAAATGGGAGAAATAATGAATTTACTCATTGATTTCATGCCACAAAAATGCAAGGACAATCTTGGTTTTCATTGACATTTTCAACAGAAAAGAACCAAAATTTATCCAAGATTTCATAGTAGAAAAAAGGTGAGAAAATTAGTAAAATATATGAGATTTTCATGAGATTTTTCAAAACTATTAGCCAATGAACAATCCAACATTTTTCTTTAGTTTTTGCAAGGAAAAACCTGATGGATAAATGTTTATCCAATGGATAATCATTCACCCATAGGCAATATATAACAAGTTTTTCAAACCGAAAAGGCAATGAAAAAGTCAATGGATAAGAGTTTATCCCTTGGATAATCATTCACCCATAGGCAATATATAACAAGTTTTCTGAACCAAAAAGGCAATGAAAAAGTCAATGGATAAGAGTTTATCCCTTAGATAATCATTCTTCCAGATGGGGTAAATGTTCTGCCTATGGCAGAATGATTATCCAAGGGATAAACTCTTATCCATTGCCTTTTTCATTACCTTTTCAGTTCAGAAAACTTGTTATATATTGCCTATGGGTGAATGATTATCCAAGGGATAAACTCTTATCCATTGACTTTTTCATTGCCTTTTTGGTTCAGAAAACTTGTTATATATTGCCTATGGGTGAATGATTATCCAAGGGATAAACTCTTATCCATTGACTTTTTCATTGCCTTTTCGGTTTGAAAAACTTGTTATATATTGCCTATGGGTGAATGATTATCCATTGGATAAACATTTATCCATCAGGTTTTTCCTTGCAAAAACTAAAGAAAAATGTTGGATTGTTCATTGGCTAATAGTTTTGAAAAATCTCATGAAAATCTCATATATTTTACTAATTTTCTCACCTTTTTTCTACTATGAAATCTTGGATAAATTTTGGTTCTTTTCTGTTGAAAATGTCAATGAAAACCAAGATTGTCCTTGCATTTTTGTGGCATGAAATCAATGAGTAAATTCATTATTTCTCCCATTTTACATCCATTTCCCATGCCTAGAAATGTGAAGTATGTACCAGATTTTCAGGTCCTAAAACTTGATAAAAAAGCAGCATTTTTGGGAGATTTTTCAACCAGAACAGTGAATGAATAATCTGTAAGGAAAAAGCATTTTTATCACATTTTACATCCATTTCCCATGCCTAGAAATGTGAAGTATGTTCCAGATTTTCAGGTCCTAAAACTTGATAAAAAAGCAGCATTTTTGGGAGATTTTTCAACCAGAACAGTGAATGAATAATCTGTAAGGGAAAAGCATTTTTATCACATTTTTTACACTAAAAATATGCTCATGCCCCCAGTGCCAAAACGTGGTGAATGTGTTCTCCGGTGAAGAATATAGAGGGGTATGGGTGTGTGTAATGTGATTCTCAAATCAATGATTTTTTTTGCAGTGTCGAATGAGGCATATCTGCCACCATATACATGGACCTATATGAATGTACTGCTAAAATATTCATGGCAGTCAGACTTAGTGCGCCATTCAAGGTCTGGTCAGGTCACCTGGACAACCTGAACTGGCTGCATGAACAATTCACAGTTCAGTTCATTTTGTAAAAGTTTAAAATGAACTGAACTGCTGAATTATCCTTAAAGGTGCTGGCTAGCAAGCCAATACAAGAGAATGCATAGGGAAAATGGCAAATGGGGCATCAACACCAGCCACGCATAAATTTTAAACAAATTGAGTTCTGGTGTTGGCGCTTACACTGCTGTTGGAGTATAATGAATTGGGCTTGACTAGAATTAGAGGACTCGGAAGCCAAGCCACTGGCAGGTGTATTAGCTGCAATTGAATGCTACGTGAGATGGGACATCACAAACACTGTTCGAAGTATTCAGCTGGAAAAGAACTATCCACCAGTCAGACAAAAAATCTCCATTTATTGCATGTGCTTGTTGCACATCTATAAAAATTAGAATGAAAGTGTCTATGAATAGGGTAGGATTACAGATAGTATGATCACGTGACTATGTTTTCATGATCACTTTCAAGGTCTAGCGTTGGAAGGAAAGCATGGTTTCAGAAACCGTAAAGAGAGATCATCTTAGTATACACAGAAAAGCTTAACTGCAATGAACCAGCTCCTGAAAACCTGTGGGCAAAGTGCAATAGTATGGAGAATCCTCAGGCTATTTTCGACCACAGCCAATACCAAATTGGGACCATCATGAACTGGCAAACACTATCTCAAGTGTGGGAACTTCAAATTTTTAATCGTGGGAACAAAAAAGTCTAATCAATTCTATTTGTGGGAACGGCAATAGAGAAATGCAAATGAACTTTTGATATCCTACAGGACGGTATGAACGATTCCTGTCGGACTTCGTCCTCCTAGGGAATCATAATACATCTCTACTATTACATCTTCATTGCACTTCACTATAACTTGTTGAAACTCATTATCTTGCTACAACCCGCAATATCTTTCTCATCCGTAACAAGCCTTAAATCTTCAGTCCTTATCCTGATTTTCTCTGATTATTCCAACTACTCCAATTCCAACACTCTTGACATTTCAAAATCTGTTCTTTGATTACACTCGCTTTCCCGTAAAGCCAAAACCCTTGCTCGATATTCATTTATTGTTATCCCTACCCCACCCTGCATTCGATTATTCTGATTTCAGAATACCCAAGATCTTCTCCTCGTCTCCGATAAGTCTTGATGTACTATCTGTCACTAATCCTTCTGAATAGACTCGATCATCGGAACTCCAATATATCCCTCTGGTCTCAATCTGAAATACCAGGGCACTAGAAATCCAAGAGGGTGCAACCCATAAGTTGAAGCCAATGCCTGTATAGATCAGTCTTCGGATCTCCGATTTCTGACTCATCCGATATTCTGCCCATTTCCAAATATTGTGACCCCGATTTCAGTCAAGGAGAGTTCTGACCCAACCTGACCAGGCATCCGATCCAGCTCCCTAACATACAAGGACAACCTCTGAGGCTAGTGGACTATCACACTATAGCCTAGCAGATGGGAATCCAAAGGTATTTAAGTGTACAGGGAGCTACATGTGTGGGTACATACCTAACAGATGGGAATCCAAAGAGAAAAGTCTAAGGACCCCACTTTGGCTGTGGCTACCTAAAAAGGAAATGTCCTGAGAATGTCCCAGGAAATGTCCTGAGGAGGTCTCGAGAATGTCCGGCTGGGCGCTTAAATAAGTGCCTATGAAAAGGTGAAACAAGACAAGACTCGGAGGAATGAGGGAAACAGAATAGGGGAGTATGGTTATGTGAATAGTTAGGGAATTGGATATGAAGAGAGAAAGGGAAATAGATAGAAAGAATAGAGAGAGAGAGCAGGGGTTCATTCCCCTTACAGTGTCGCCAAACATGTGTAGGTGCTGCTGTCAGCCACACACTTCTCAGATCACTTTGAAATATTCCCATAATATACTTATACTCTATATTAACAATCCATTCAACCTACAGCTGCTGTAAATGCTCATACAAGGAGAAAACCAGCTGTCAGAGCCAGCATATAGTGAGAACAAGAACTAATGAAGGGATGATGATAACCACAATCCCTTTGGGGTACAGTACATAAGGCAGTAAATACAGATTTAAAGACTATTCTGCTTTGAAATGAGCTGGGGATAATTTATGCAATGGCACAGATTTGGATACTGAATAATTGACTTTGAGAAACAAAAGATAAATTATAAGTTAGCTATACTAAGGTAAGTTTTATATGTTAACTCGCCGTTGTCGTGAAGATATGGCGACGGCGATGTTCAAGAGCTAAAATGTGACGGATCTTAGTCATTCGCCTTATGTAACCGAATCAGCTGTAAGCGCCCACCAACCCTAACCCGATGCTGATGTAACGGGCGCGTATAGTTATAGACCCTATCTTACATACAAGGGAAGATACGGACGGCGTTTAAAGGCTTAAGAATCCACAATTAAAGAGTATCAGGGGACTCAATTGGCTCCACTGCCTTCCAGCTGCTTCGGCGTTGATAAGACTCGGATTAAGCAACTTAACCGAGTCGTAACAATCCACTGTGAACTCTTCTTGCCTAGAACCTGGTATTCAAACTTCGGATGACGTCAGGTAATGCTAGATATCATCCATTCTATTACAACCTGGACCTTCTAGAGCGTAAGTAAGTAAATATATCGGACCTTACATGTATAAGTCACTCCTGATAGTTTCTAAGCTTGGAATTAGTTTCCGCCCATACCTCCAAAATAACTTGAATCAGCCAAGAAGCTTCTAATAGACAACTGTCAATTGACAAGTTGAAAATGCACAAAGTATGTATATGAATTTATGGTAATTCGAGTTCTCTATTGACGGCGTCAAGACCTCCGGTTCGCTGAGATAGTTCGTGTAGGTAGAATTAGGGTCGCTCGACACGTATCTGCTTCATCAAATACAAGTGAGAGTACTAAAGGGCTGTGAAAGAGCTCATTCCGTGTTTCAAGACTTTGCCTCAAAGACCCCTTTACCGTACAATGTCTATCACAGCAGCAGTTTGTCTCTAACCTGTATGTTGCTGTGAATAATCTAACTCTCCACGTATCCATAGTTTACTCTCAAAGACAACGGTCTTATCAAAACTCAAGCATTCATTGACGGAAAGTGGGTCGATGCTAACGATGGGGAAGTTTTCAAAGTCACCAGTCCGCTCACTTCTTATCACATTGTTTTCACTCCTCACAATTCTTCAGATCCTTCGACTGGAGAAGCTTTGGGGACGGCACCGGACTTGGGTCGTGCCGAGACCGTCAATGCCATCGATGCCGCTGAAAGGGCCTTCGGTACTTGGAGCAAGACGACTGCAAAAGTATGCGAAACGCTACCTCGCAGATCACTTCTCTTTCCTGACTTGAAGTATCTCCAAGTATCGTCACGACATCCTCCTTAAGTTGGCCCAACTCATATATGCGAACACCGAAGATCTAGGTCGTATAATTGTCCGTAATTTACTCAGGCCTGTTTTTCTTCTACTTATCCCATCTCATTAAATGTTTTCCCAGACCCTCGAGCATGGCAAAACCCTCTCTGATGGAAAGGTAACGTTTCCTGCACTCACTTCGAAAGCGTTGTTAACATTTCTGTCTGCAGGGAGAGGCCAGCTACTCGGCCTCGTTCATCCAGGTGATCAATTTCTGACTTCTTACACTCGCATTCTGACTTTCTGGTGCGGTATAGTGGTTCGGTGAGCGTAGTTTCGACTCAGATTAAAGAACTTCCTTGGTATTCATATTCGACATCAGCTGAGGAGGGGGTTCGAGCATATGGAGGTCAGCGACAGACAATGTCCTGTGATGGATGTTAATAGGTGAATACTCTTAGAGGTCATCCAAACGACAAGTTCCGACATTCGAAATGTTGTTATCAAGCAACCAGTTGGTGAGTTGTATCATTATCGTATTTCACTTGAAATGAATCGCATCTTAGGTGTTGTGTATCCATCTGTTTATTTCTTTGTTTATTTCCTCGTCTCATTACCTTCCTAGGGGTGCTGTGACGCCATCAAACTTCCCGGCGGCTATGGTTACGCGTAAACTCGGTCCTGCACTTGCTGCAGGATGTACCGTGGTTTTGAAACCTTCATCTTCAACCCCATACTCTGCGTTGGCTATTGCTGAGCTAGCACGCCGGGCTGGTGTTCCGGACGGAGTTATCAACGTCATCACCACAAAGGAACATGTGGACGAAGTTGGCCGCGAGCTTTGCGAGAACAAGACCGTGGAGAAGATTACCTTTACTGGATCCAGCCAGGTTGCCAAACAGTTCTACAAGCAATCTGCTGAGACAATGAAAAAGTGCGCCTCTACTGACGATCAGAAACATACGAAACAATCTTATACGATGACAGAGTTACCCTTGCTGGCAGTGGGAACGCACCATTCATTGTGTTCAACGATGCGGATCTCGATGATGCTCTGATTGGTGCGTATATTACTTGGAAAGGAATTTCTTTTGTAACATATCTGATTACTTTCAGGCTGCATCAGGGCTGGTTTCCGCAACTCAGGCCAAACGTGCAACGGCGCCAGTCGTGTCTACATACAATCCTCTGTTTACGATGACTTTGTCGCACGACTTGTTGGTAGAGTCTCCAAGTTCAAAGTAGGCGGTGGCCTTGAAGAAGGGACGTGAGTCTCTTGATGCCATTCTTGTCGTTTCTCACTCATATACCCTTAGCACTCACGGTCCTTTGGCCCACTCTCGCGCAGTGGACAAAGTTGAGGCCGTCGTCAACGACGCCATAAAGCGAGGAGCATCAGTGCTCGCCGGAGGCAAACGCCTCAACCGTCCCGGCTCATTCTTTGAACTGACGATTCTTACCGACGTACCCGAGGATGCACTATACTTCACCGAAGAGAACTCATCACCGGTCATCACGCTCATTAAATTTGAGACCGAAGACGAAGTCCTACGGCTAGCTAACGAGTCTAATTATGGTCTTGCGGGCTACTTCTACTCGCTCGACGTGAAACGTGTGTGGCGCGTTATAGAAGCGCTTCAAGTTGGTTTGGTCGGCGCGAACTCGCATCATACCGCGGGGACGCATATACCGTTCCATGGGATTAAAGAGAGCGGACTAGGATTTGAAGGAGGGCACAGTATTGAGTCGTTTTTGAACATTAAGCACATCTCTTTCGGTGGCCTCTAGATGAGAGGGATGGCATGTATAGATTCACTCATGTCCTAAAATTATGACACGATACATTTTCTTGAGCACTGTTGAAACATCTGTCTTAGTATAAGCCATCGAATGCGAAGTACGAGTTTGGTGCGGTCGTCTGTGAACAACGAATTCGCGAAAGCTGCTAAAGTAATTAGGAGATGATAGCAATGTCGCTATTCGAGGGCCACCTAGCACATCAGGGTTTTCAGCATTTAAACCGGTTTAAACCTAGGTTTAAATGTTATACTTTTATATTACATAGATTTAAATCCATACAATCGCAGCTAAACCTTAAATTTAAACAACAAGACAAATTTTAATGTAAATTTTATGAAGACTTTGACACTCCAAACATCACATAAATTATCATGGGTTTTACATCAAATATTAAACTTCAAATATGAGCTAAAATTTAGACCTGCCTTTAATCTGATTTTGATTCTAACTACAGCTGGTCTACATCAATTATATCTGACCCTTTCCCAGCATGCCACTGAATACTGAGTCCCAGGCAGGACAGGAAACAGTTTTCACAACATATATGCACCTATCTGACAAGAGGGTCATGAGCTAAGTATTTGCAGGTACTCTGAGTTGGTATAGAGTGACCAAAGTGTTTATACAGGCACCTTGGGACCTATTTGAACTGGATCTATAGCTAGGGACAAGAAGACACAGCAATAAACAGGGATGTACACCAGAAATGTGACTTACCACTCAGGACCAGGTGGGATCATTAAGAAGCACAGTCACTACCCAGGGATCTATTTTGGGAGGCACAGAAGGGGGTTACCACTTCAACACAATCAGTTGGGTAATGATGGAGACAAAACCTCAGTACAGATAGACTTGGAGAACCATGAGATATGATTTAGATGCCAAGGGGATCCTTCCTATAAGAACAAACTTGTAGATGGGCTCTTTGTACTACCTCCCTTCCCAAATCAATATCTAGGGATGCACACACTACATCTTGATATTTACCTTCTCTCTATTAAATCTTTCAAATTCTTTTATCTTAGAAAGATAATCCAACTACAGTCTCAAACCACTCATACCTTGTGATGAGAATAGTACCTCACTACTCGTCAGAGATCTTTAGTTGTAATCAAAACCTCTAAGTCCCTCTTATCTTTCTTTAAATTCCTCAAATCCTTTACATCAATAACCTATCAAATATCTTCTTTATCTATCCATTCTCTGCACAATAGAAGTACTAACATACTTGGAAAAAAAAAAAAAACTGAAAACTAACTCAGCAGGAATGACAATGATGCTTGGACCAGAACTTATGCATGTTCTGCAGATGACCCAGACATACTGCAAAGGATTGCCCCTGGTTGACATCCCTCAGTGCTCAAGCAAAGGCCGAGCAGCCTCCACGACTCTGAGCAAACCCGAGTCCAAAGCCGAACCTATGGCTGCTATGAATTCAAAAAAATGATCAGCAGCTCTGAGACCTCTGCACAGACCCAGAG
Organism: Ramaria rubella; assembly: GCA_015039355.1. Lineage (NCBI taxonomy): Eukaryota > Fungi > Basidiomycota > Agaricomycetes > Gomphales > Gomphaceae > Ramaria > Ramaria rubella. Next base: position 114,560 of record MU134383.1, on the reverse strand, counting down.
CTGCATTGATTCCATCTGTGCATTTTCCAAGGTTCAACTCAACACTTCTGCTCTTTTGCAATCTGATTCTCTTACCATACATTTAACCTCCAATATTTTTCCAAATACTAATATCCAAGCTCTCATGGACTCCAGTTCCACTCACTGTTTCATGGATTCATTATTTGCTTCCAAGCTTCTGCTGGAATTCTGCAATATTCTGCAGATCCTGCTAAAGCTTTTCGATGGCACCTCTAATGTCATAATCTTGCAGGCTATTGATGTGCCAATCCATTTTCCATCTGGCAAAAATCAGGTCATTGCTATGTATGTAACACTGCTTGATTCTAGCTGCTCCGTCATGCTAGGACACAACTGGCTCACCCACTACAATCCATTGATTGACTGGGTATTGGTGTGGTATATTGTTCCACATTCCTCAGCAGCAAGCACTGGGGGAATGAGCAGATTTTTAGTGTAAAAAATGTGATAAAAATGCTTTTTCCTTACAGATTATTCATTCACTGTTCTGGTTGAAAAATCTCCCAAAAATGCTGCTTTTTTATCAAGTTTTAGGACCTGAAAATCTGGTACATATTTCACATTTCTAGGCATGAGAAATGGATGTAAAATGTGAGAAATAATGAATTTACTTGTTGATTTCATGCCACAAAAATGTAAGGACAATCTTGGTTTTCATTGACATTTTCAACAGAAAAGAACCAAAATTTATCCAAGATTTCATAGTAGAAAAAAGGTGAGAAAATTAGTAAAATATATGAGATTTTCATGAGATTTTTCAAAACTATTAGCCAATGAATAATCCAACATTTTTATTTAGTTTTGGCAAGGAAAAACCTGATGGATAAATGTTTATCCAATGGATAATCATTCACCCATAAGCAATATATAACAAGTTTTCTGAACCGAAAAGGCAATGAAAAAGTCAATGGATAGGAGTTTATCCCTTGGATAATCATTCTGCCATATGGGGTAAATGTTCTGGCATGAAATCGATGAGTAAATTCATTATTTCTCACATTTTACATCCATTTCCCATGCCTAGAAATGTGAAATATGTACCAGATTTTCAGGTCCTAAAACTTGATAAAAAGGCAGCATTTTTGGGAGATTTTTCAACCAGAACAGTGAATGAATAATCTATAAGGAAAAAGCATTTTTATCACATTTTTTACACTAAAAATCTGCTCATGCCCCCAGTGAAGATTCAATTCCAATGTCACTTTCTGCAAAATCTGCCTCCGTGGTTTCCAGAACTCCAAAATCCATTTATGCAGACAGCCCTCTGACATCCTTGCAAGACTCACCAATTGACCTACTCCCTGCCTCTGCATTCGCTCACCTTTGCAAACTAGACAACAAAGACATCTTTCAGTTATGTGTAATCCTGAAAGGAAAATCCACTTCCATCATCGACACTTCCTCAAATCCCAATCCAACAGCCAATCTCGATGGGTTCCATTGGAATATCACAAGTTTTCTGATGTCTTCAGCAAGAAGAAAGCAGAAATTCTCGCCAATCATCGAATGTACGATCTCAAGATTGACTTGATAGATGGAGAGAGTCCCCCCTTGGGGACTATTTATTCCTTATCTCCAGTTGAGCTAGAAACACTCCAAAAGTTCATTGACGAGGCTCTAGCCATAGGATTTATCTGCCCTTCACTTTCTCATGGTGCTCCAGTACTATTCTCAAAGAAGAAATTAGGTGGACTCCAACTTTGTATTGATTTCTGTGGTCTCAACAAAATCACGAAGAAAGACCAATATCCACTTCCCTGACTTTCCAACTTACTGGAAAGCCCCAGAAAAGCGTAGATTTACAGCAAAATCGACCTCCGACATGCTTACCATCTAGTCTGCATTAGAGAGGGTGATGAATGGAAAACCACCTTCAGGACCCGTTATGGCTCCTTTGAATGGCGTGTTATGCCCTTCCGTCTCACTAATGCACCAGCTGCTTTTCAGTGATTTGTGAACAACATTTTTGGTGACATGCTTGACATCTCTGTCCTTATCTACCTGGATGACATCCTAGTCTATTCCAACAGCCTGGAAGAACACCAAGGACATGTCTGCAAAGTCCTCTGACATCTCTGAAAAAACCGACTTTATGCAAGATCTGACAAATGCGAGTTTTACAAGACTACGGTGGAATTTCTCAGATACATGCTCTCCCCAGAAGGACTTTCAATGGCTATCAACAAGATCAAAGTAATTCAAGAATGGCCTGAACCAAGAAAAGTAAAAGATATCCAATCCTTTTTAGGTTTTGTGAACTTTTACCAATGCTTCATTCACAATTACTCCGACATCACAATTCCGCTTACCTGACTAACCTGAAAATCTGTAACATGGAATTTTTCCAATGAGTGTCGGAAAGCTTTTGAAACACTCAAAAAAGCCTTCACCACAGCTCCAATTCTTACACACTGGATTCCCAATTGTCAACTCATTGTGGAAACTGATGCTTCCAACTATGCCCTTGCAGCAATCCTCTCCATCATTTCTCCAGAAGATGGCAAAATTCATCCCATAGCCTTTCATTCTAGGACTTTCACTGCCCTGGAATTAAACTACGATGTCCATGACAAGGAATTACTTGTGATTTTTGAAGCTTTCAAGATTTGGTGACATTACCTTGAAGGTTCTGGTTCCACCATTGACATTGTAACCAACCACAAAATCCTCAAATATTTCGACATGACCAAGCTTTTAACCCGATGACAAGTCTGATGGTTGGAATACCTATGCCAGTTTAACCTCATTATCCAATTTTGACCTGGAAAACTCAGAACAAAACCAGACTCTTTAACTAGACAATGGGACATCTATCCTAAAGAGGGGAGTAGTGACTATGCCAGTGTTAATCCACACAATTTCTACCTGGTCTTCACTAACAAACAGCTGTCATCGTCCCTCTGAGCCACTTCAACATTACAATTCTCCATGCAGTTACTATCATGGATTTTGAGAAACTTCACAAAGAAATCCAACAATCCATTTCCTCCAATCCTGCAGTTTCCGACTACCCCGTGAATCCTCCAAATCCCTGTTGGTCAGTAGAGCCTCAAGGACTCCTCCGACTCAACAACCAGATTTAAATTCCTGACACTAATGACCTCCGACTCCACATTTTACAATATCTGCACAATCATCAAATCTCAGAACAAGACTCTCAGCAATATCCAATGTGAATATACATGGCCAAAACTCCGTGACTTTGTTATCTCTTGTCAAATCTTGTACAACATGTATGGGATCAAAATCCCAGTGACATCGGCCTTACGGACTCCTCAAGCATTTACTGATTCCACCAAGACCATGGAACTCCATATCCTTGGACTTCATTGAGCCACTTCTGCTTTCATTGGGTTTTGACAGCATCCTTGTTATCATTGACAGACTCACGAAACAAGCCATATTCATCCCAACAGTCACAATGATCACTTCTCTGATGCTTGCTCAACTCTTTGTTCTCCATGTCTTCTCCAAACAGGTGTACTGACTCATGTAACTTCTGATCGAGGTTCAGAATTTGTGTCTTCATTTTTCCGCACACTCGGAAAAGTGTTAGGCATGAATCTCCACTTCACTTCCGGTTATCACCCTGAAGGTGACAATCAGACTGAACAAACAAACCAAACACTTAAGCAATATCTCCGCATTTACTGTAATTATCAACAAGACAACTGGGCTGAACTTCTTCCAATCACAGAATTCACCTATAACAATGCTCCGAACATGACAACAGGAGTTTTCCCATTCTTCATGAACAAAGGATACAATCCCAACATTTCCATACATCCTGAACATGACCTAGTATCATCCTGTGCAAAAGACTTTGCAGTCAACTCAGATGAGCTCCACCAAGAACTTTGAAAGAGAATTTCTGATGCGCAATCCCAATATGAGGAACCTGCAAACAAGAAACTTGCCAAAAAATATCTCAGACCTTTTGAAATCATCGCACCTGCAGGTATCAGTAATCGAGCTTTCATCCTCTGTTTACCCAACAGCATGCACGCTGTTCACCCATCCTTTCATCTCTCTATGTTAGAACCCACAACTCTGAATGAAATCCTGAACTGCATACAACCCCCGCCTCCACCTGTCATCATTGAAGGCAAACCCGAGTATGAAATCGATGAAATTCTGGACTCCAAGATAGACAACCGCCGATGCTGAAAGATACAATACTTGGTGCGCTGGACAGGCTACCAAGGTACCAATGAAGAAACTTTGTGGATTCCTGCTACAGAATTAGACAATGCCTCAGAGATAGTTCAAGACTTTCACAAGGCATATCCCAAGAAAATTGGTCCAATTTCACCTTAAACCTCTTATATTTAAAATCTGTGTCTTTTCAGTATGCTCCCACATGGAACTTGCATGGCAATTCACTGACTTCTGCAATTCTTGGATTTCCTTGAGCAAGGCTCCCACCACTCCATTTTCACTCCCTGTGTTCATACCTCTTGCAATTTCTTCTGCAAATCCCAGATTTCCTGGTCAACGACACACTCTTTCATCCTCTGCACATTTGCCACATGTCCTGTTCGTATCATTGGTAATTGGAAAACAGAATAATTCCCAAACCAAGCATCCAGCGCAGCAGAACATTTCATGACTGATCCAAGTCCTCGCAGACTGGTGTACGCTCCAATGCATGGTGTTTTCACTTTCTGCTTCATTTCTCCTTTTCCAATCTCAGTTCTCCACCTCCTTTCTGACCTTCTTTTCATCCATCTTTTTCTGCTCTGCCTTCCTCCATACCAATTCCTCCATCATTCTCTGTTGCAAATCCAAAACTTCACAAATCTGTCTTTCCAAGTCCCTTTCAGACTCCAATTCATTTTTGGAAATGAGGTCTTCATCAGGTTTTATGGGTGACGTTGACATTGGGCTCAGAGGAGAGTAAAAATGAAAGAATTAGAAGTCTGGCAAGTCAAGCCCCACCCATCACCCTTATATCTTATCAGGGGTTCTTGCTTAATCACCAAACCAAACTTCCCATGCTAGCCTTAGGCCTCGAGGGCTCAGCCTTAGAGAGGAGGTACTGTTAGAACCCAGATTTGTTCCCACATATATTTCGCTTTTTCCAACATATTCTGATGCATCTTCCAATCTTCCCTGCTATTTCCAATCACCTCCATTGTTCCACTTATTCCCATTTACCCATTCTTAGTCATTTCATCAAGATCTATATCTTCGGTCTTATGCCCATATCTACCATTCCAATTCCATATCCATTCCATTTGGGTATTCCGTATATTTGTATCATTCCAATTCAGACCATACTTTGTTATATACGACTCTCACATGTACTTCGTTCCTCAGTTCGAATATTGATCCACCTTGACTCAATATCTTCTCATCTAAGTCTCATCCATTCTATCTCCAAAATACCTGGACATGAAGGATCCAAGAGGGTGCAACCTATAAGTTGAAGCCAATGTCCATATGACCTGATTCCAAATTCCAAACTCTGACATCTCTGACAAATCCAACAAAGAGGAAATCAAGTTCATAACAATCCCCAACTGTGTGGCCCCAACACAGCCCCCATTGGGGCCCCCACACCCCACCCTCATCCATCCGTGCAGCCCCAATGTGGCCCCCATCACAGCCTCCCACCACCATCAACCCCCATCCTGCCACCGCACTCCACCACCATGCCACCACCACTGCACCCCTACCACATCCACCCCCACACCCACACCCACATGTATTTAATTTTTAGAGTAGTTAATCTTATTATTATTATTTTTAATGTTTGAACCAGTTCAGAACCAACTAGTGAGCTGAACCAACAGTGAACTGAAATGAACTGAATTGAACTGTGTCCATCACTAGTAATTGATAATCCTCTGGTCCAAATGATTCTGAAGAGAATTAAAGGATTAGTGGTTCCATGGGTATGCAGCCTAAGTTCAAGGCAACAGACACACCCAAATAACATGAGCTTCCTCTCAGAAGTCTTTCAAGCTCTGTGCATGCCATGCGTCCCTCCATTTTTTGCTACCTATGTGCTCTTTCCATAAATGATTAGTGGAGGACTTAAGGAGCTTGCCTCACCATCTCCTTAAGTCCTCATGGGATCACCTAGCTAGCATTCACCTGCACACTCCATGGAGCACTCAACCAAAGGTAATGCACTGTGTACCTATACAACTTGTTCAAAGATCCTGGCTCATACTTGTCACAGTTCTCATTAGCCACTCACACAGCTGTGTTGAGCCCCATGACTCCAATGTTGAAGACCCTTTCTCACTTGCTCTGGCATCCGCTGCAGTGAAAGATGAGAGTGTGTGCATCCAAGGTGATAACAGTATGCTCACTCTTACGAGCTCATCCCATTCATGCAAGCACACTTACCTAGATTTCTCTCAATTCACCTTGAACAGTCTCTCAATTTATAACAACAGATGCTTTTCTGGCAGATGACCTGCTCATGTTTTGGCCTCATGCAGAGTTCAGAGGTAGCCATATGGTGAATGTTGTAGAAGAGTCTGTGCAGAGCTCCCATCAATTTGTTACCGGTATGCACCAATATTCAGAACTGGCTGAATGATCATTCTCAACCGTCTACTTGCAGATATTCCTGGGTCAGTGGCATCTGGTCAACATGCACTGATACTGCCTCGTTATTGTCTTAGTGATGACAATCACAGTCTCACAGTGCCAGTAAGTTCAATGCCTTCTTTTCCATGACATTCTGCTGTTGTTAATTAGCTTGTCTTTGAAGGCTTTTGTGGGCCACTTGGATGCTGACCTCAAGTGCATCAGTGTCATGCTGCATACCCCTGGTTCCCCATCAAGAAATATGCCCTCTTTCTTATCTCCTTTCCCTGCCTCGGCTCCTATCATGATCCCACTTTTGTGTGGGATTATTGATTCACATCACGGGATGCAAGTCACTTCATTATTGGTGACTCCAGTTCGGCAACCAGCTTTGAGGCAGGTGAGGGTCGTGAGGCTGGGCAGAGGGTGAGATGATGTGTATGCTGATCAGGGAACGGCACAGGAGTGGTCAGTTGTGGTAGATACCTTCTGGCCTAGGTAGACAAGTGTGCTCATGACTGCAGCTCCTCTGTAGCAGCTCATTTATAAACTAACCCACAGGTGAGCTGCACCCTCAAATGCCAACAGTTCTGAGTGACTTGGAACCATGGATCGAGCTGCAGGTTCTTCATGAGCAAGTTTGTATCTGTGAGTCCAAGTCACCTAGGCTTGCAGACCTGCGCAGCTCAAGGTTCCAAGTTTGAGAAGTGGATGACCTGCAAGTCCAGCTCCCAGCTCACCTGCAGTGGAACTCGTGGACAGCCTTACAGACTTGTCAACCAGCTCTTTGAACTTGTCAATGTAGTCATCAATGGTATGGCAGTTCTGATAGTATTGACATGACTCAAGTTTGGTCTGGGCAGTCTCCTCATGGGGAAGGAAAAACATTGATTTAAATGCCTTCTTGAAAGAGGCCCATGTAGAATGAGTGAGACAGCCAGTTCTGGTTTCCATTTCAAAGATGCATGTGGCAAAGATTGAAGCACAGCCATATTTCATGAATGACAGGGCCCACAAGACTTTGGCATGGTCATCAGCAAACTGGGTTGGACACAGAGTGAGGTAGAGCTTGCAAGAGTTCAGGAATGCACATCCCTTCTCTCTATCACCATTGAAATCAGTGGGAGTAGCATGTTTTTGGGTGGTTTTGGGGGAAAGTGAGGTGCTCATGAGGTTGGCAACATCATAGTTCAAGGTGTGTACCTGGACATCAGTTTTCCAAACCTGTCGTGCCAGCAATTCCTTCTCCTCTCTCTCAGCACATAAGTATAAGGGCAACCTCCAGGGGAATGGAATATCACACTGGACACTGGCAGATGGGAATCCAAAGTATATAAGTTCAAGGAAGGCTACAGGCAAGGATACATACCTGGCAGATGGGAATCCAAAGAGAAAAGCCTAAGGACTCCCACTGCTGAGGTGACTACTAACTAAGGAAAGACTCTGAACTGACTGAACGTTTCGGGCGCTTAAAATGGAAGTCACATGACCTATGACGTAGCCCAGGTAGATTCCAACTTGCACACATAAGCAGGTGCTTAAATCGCGAATAGAAGTGCCAGCTGTAGAAGTGAGTAGGAAGGAGGAGGGGAGGAAGGAAATGGGAATATTAGATAGAAACAACAGGGAGAAAAGAGAGATAAAAGGGAAATGGGGACAAAAGAGATGAACATAAATAAGAGAGGAGAATAGGAGAAGGAGAATAAAAAGAAGAATATGAGGGGTTCCCCTTACATCACCCCCCTTTTAGAGTGTGACGTCCTGACACACTGAGACCTACTGGAGGGACAAGTGTTTTTTGACAGAAGGTGTCAAAATCTGCAGCACGAATGCAACGAGGGGCACCAGGATGGAGGAGGTGGAAGTCAGCAATGGGGTCTGGGGCTGCTAAATCTGACTCAGGAATCCACTCATCATGCTCATACCCATAACCCTTCCACCTGACCTTGTATTGGAGTTTTCCATGGTGGAATTGACTGTCCAAAATCTGTTCAACCTCATAATGCTCGTCTTCCCCTACAAGGACTGGGGGAGGTGGGGGTTGAGCTTTCCGACCAGGAATGGGGTCTGGAGGGGCTGGGAGGAGCTTCACCACAGGGAAGACAGGGTGGAGGTGACTCATAGACTTGGGGAGTCAAAGACGGTAAGCATTGGAGCCGACCTTGTGTTCCACTAGGAATAGGCCTAGATTCCTATGTGACAATTTCTTAGAGGGGCGAGTGGTGCTAATGTCACTTGCATCTAGGAAGACTTTGTCACCAGGAACAAAGGTAGGGGCTGGCTCATGATGATGATTATAGTATCGAGCCATATCCTCTTTTGCCTTTACAAGGGCAGCTCAGGCTTCAGACAGGGAGTCAGCCATTCGTTGTTTGAACTCATTCACAGCTTCTCTCCTAGATGGCTGCTGGTGAGGTTCGAAGCCCATGCGTGGGTGGCGACCAGAGTCAAGCATGACGGGAGTTTCTTTTGTGGATGAGTGAACATGGTTGTTGTACTGGAACTCTGCAAGGGGTAGGAGGTCATCCCAGTTGTCCTGTTGCTCGTTCACAAATAGATGGAGGTATTGCTCCAGCTCTTGGTTGACACGTTCTGTCTGTCCATCGGTCTGTGGGTGGTATGCAGTGGAGGCAGCCACCTCGATACCCAGAAGTCTGTATAGCTCACGAGTGAACTCACTGACAAACTGTGTACCTCGGTCTGAAACCACATGGAGGGGTAGGCCATGGTGTCTCCAAACATGATCCCTAAAGAGACGAGAGGCTCCCAATGCTGTAATTGTGGTCAAGGTGGGGATGAAGTGAGAACATTTGGATAAGGAATCCACAACAACCATCACAGCATTGTACCCATGCGACTCATGGAGTTCAACAATGAAGTCGACACTAACCGTCTCCCAATGCTGCTCAGGAACCTTCAGAGGGTGTAGTTCTCCAACAGGCAATTGATGCTGAGCCTTGGTGCGCAGACATAGGTCACATGCCTTTGTGTAGCTACCAATGTAGTGAGACATGTGGGGCCACCAATAGTTCC
>MU134383.1:53190-101318 GCA_015039355.1 Ramaria rubella | reverse complement strand
GTCCAGTAAGTTGTCAGGCTTTTCTACTATAAGGGCAACCTCCAGGGGAAGTGGAATATCACACTGAACACTGGCAGATGGGAATCCAAAGATATATAAGCTCACAGAAGACTACATACAAGGATACACACCTGGCAGATGGGAATCCGAAGAGATAATAGAGAAGTGTAGAACCACATGAAATGGGGTTGCCCTTACACAAAGGATAGAGAGAGGGAGGGAATAGGGATTCCCCTTACAGTCCAGGGCTGCTAAATCTGCCTCAGAGATCCACTCATCATTCTCATATCCATAACCCTTCTATTTGACCTTGTATTCAAGTTTGCCACAGCAGAACTGACTGTCCAGGATCTGCTTAACCTCATAGTGCTCGTCTTCCCCTACAAGGACTGGGGGAGGTGGTGGTTGAACTTTTTGACCAGGAATGGGGTATACTAATATGAATACAGTACTATGGAATGATGATCAATGTGATGCAATAGGTATAAGTGCTATGGGACAGTATGGGAACTATATGCAGTATATAGAATATATGCAATATGGCTTATATACAATATATCACACCCCCTTGTGATATATGCTATATAAACCATACACACCATCTTGCAATATTATTCAACTATATGCTACATTGTCTCTGGCTAGTCTACAAGATTTCATACAGGGGCTCATGCAACCGAGGCATGGCCTGTATATATGGTATGAACAGTATATACCTACAGTCCCGGTTTCTAGACGCATGTAGCCGAAAACCCACAGTGAGTCTGTGGAGGTGACACAAACCCCAACCATGCCATGCAGCTACTGATTGTTACTTCAAAAAAATTAAATAATTAATCTAGATATAGGCTACTGACCAGTAGCCATGGTAACCTTCCCACTGTCCCCATAGAAGGCTGTAGCCCGTTAGTCGAAGCTAGACTTATGGGCTATGGACTTGAACGACAAAAAACATTTGGCAAAAGTTATCTACAGACCATGCCCGGCCTGGGTGTGTTCTACAGACTCCCTCATACTTTCCCACACGGCTTTGTGGGTACGTCCGTGAATAGTAAATGCACGCCCGTCGGGCGTCTTTCCGACAAGGAAACCATTTACCCTGTTTGCCATGCCGGTGTCGTCGACAAGAAACTAAACGATCATTGGCAACCGTCTGATTATCCAAAAAGTGGACAAATAGATACATATAAATACATACCGAGTGGAGAACTTGACCATTTCCGGTTTCCTTATCGACCGCCGGGCTCAAGTCAATCGTATCGATGTCTGATTTGCATGTATTCGACACCATACCCATCACTTGTTTTCCTTCTTGGATTGGCCAGGCCAACTTTGGTTTGTTTTCCAACCATTTAAATAATTTGGTCAACATCTCCGGGTTGCGTTGCTCTTGGAGAGCGCGGCGTGAGTGTAGTATCAGGTCGAGGGATGATAAAAATTTAGCTTCATGAACAGGGAGAGGAGGAGTGAGAATTATCGCAAAGGTATTGAAGCATGGCACCCTTGCGTAGTCTAAGATATCCCGACAAGACGCTATGCTGAAAAACAATGTCAATGTAGAAGATTTAGAGTTCTTATTTGACAATATATGCTGCAATAATATCTTAGTATGGAAGAGCCGTACCCTATGAAAATGGGAAATATTTACCTTCCATAACCATGATTGTATGACGTCCGCGGTGGAGATCTTGAAGGTGTGGCCCTTTGGAAGTCTCCGGAGAAGCTGATTATAAACATCTGTCTTTATGCGCTCAAAGAATCTGGAAAAGAGCTGCTTAGGAGGTCGCAAGGTATGATTCATGGTAGGAGACATACGAGTTTGGGATGGTCATGACCCTCCTTTCATAAGATCTCATAAGCTTATCCGCCAAATACTGTTTGAATGTAGTTCCGGCAATAGAGCACACTTTCCGCAATGTTAGGGTACTCCACCCAGCAGGCATCCATCCCGGTTCTAGCGTGACATTTTTCTCTAACCAAGGACTGACACCTAACCTTCCCACCGGCGTTTTATTCTCGCCTTTGGCCTTGTACGCCTCAATATCACGCAGTGCTGTTTCCCATTCTCGCAAAACAATCCCTAGCGTGATGGCATCAAAGACGACGTGTGAGACGCGAAGTCCAACTACTGTAAGACCTGGGTAGTGACCGATGTGTAATCCGATAAGGGGAGCGGATGGGGACGGCGGAAACTTAAGGGATATGTCAGGGGAAGGGCTGAAGACTGAGAGAGGAGGTTTAACGTAGATCCGGGAAGAGAATTCTGAAGACGACGAGAATGGATATATGTCTGACAAGGGTTCAGAGGAGGTGGAATGAGTACAACTGAACGGAGGTGCAGATGGACCGAATTCCTGGGGTATGCTAAGGTGAAACGGCGTAGCTTTCCCATTTCCCTGAATTCTTGCGCCCAAGATCCTCCATCTGCGCACGACTGCTTCGAGGGCCTCTTTGGCTTGAATAACGTCGATATGGCCCTTCACTATCCATCCAAGCCGTATGTATGTCTTGACGAAAAGCTGTCTCACGGTTAGAGAAATTGCACTGTGTGTACTCACAACCCCCTCACCTGCACAGAATCTAGTGGGATTGTCTCCATGTTTCCAATTGGATCCTGAATGGACTCGGAGGGTCGAGTGTTGAGGCCTTTTGCAGAGAGGTTAGGACTGTGATTAAGTACTGTATACAGCTAAATTTCCACCAACTTGGTGGTTGTCCAGAAATATTAATTATTAGGGAGTATATGTTGGGAGATATTAGAGGGATTTTTATAATGTTCTAATAAATTTATTTCCCAGCTAAATACACCAATATGTAAGAAAAGGCAACGACACCGGATACTGTACAGTGTATATATTCGAATTCGAAGACACGGACAGCCGAAATATTAACCAATGAAGCTGTCTGCTTATTTGCTTCCGTCTAACGGCTTGTCATTAAAGCTAAAGTTTCAGCCACTTACGCCTATGTACGTACTTCCGATGACACTATACATCATATTCAAAGGTAAGCATACAGTAACTGAATTGTCTAGAAAGAACGCAACCCGCTACGTAGTCAGTAGAAAATCAATCATATCAGTAGGGAAGGCTCGAACACTGCATCGCTACAGCTTCAATTCTAATCTAAGACGAGTTCCGAGTCAGCGTTTCAAGCGAGGAAGCGATTATCATGGAATGGGTGATAAGTAATCCAAATGGTATGCAGAGTCATCACTTAAGCTACTTGACCGGGACCGGATTATGAGCAACACCGTCATCAGGCTGGTTTTGTCCACAACTGTAGCAAGATGTCGTCCAATGCTCCCGCGCCTGTGTCAAAGATGCAACTGGTACGTTGCAGAGAAAGTTACCGTTTCACTAATCTCAATTTGTGCTAGACAGCAACAATCCTTTTCTATCTGGTCGCCGCTCTTTCCGTGAGTGGATCGAGTCATTGTTCAAATGACACGTTTGATGCTTAACGTCCGAGTCTTGAAAGATGGTAATGGCGTGAGTCAAAATTATGACTGTACTTTGCGTCGCGTCTTGACGCACCGTATCCAGGAATAAATGGGTCCTTAATAGCACTGACGTCCCACTATTCTTTCTGCTGTCGCAACTCGTTATCGCGGTCCTGCTTTTCTTCGCAACGAACGTGGCAGGGCTTTTGCCTGCTGCGTCTCTTTCAGTCGACTGGCGGGCCGCAAAGGGTCTCGCGCCCATGATCGGACTGAACGTTGTAGGACTTTCATTCAGCAACTACACCCTCAAATACGTCGACGCATCCTTCTACCAAGTTGCGCGCGGGCTGGTGCTTCCCTTCACCGTTGCGACTTCATTTCTATTCCTGGCAGCGCGGCGACCGTCTACCGCGCTCATAAGCGCGTGCCTTGTTATCACCACCGGATTCTTCGTGGGCGTGTTCCTGGACTCGGTCCCCGTATCCACTATCGGTGTCAGCTTTGGCGTGGCGAGCTCCCTCATAACGGCCTGTCACGCTGTTGTTATCAAACGCAGTCTCGAAGTCGTCGGTGGGAGCGCGCTCAAGCTTAGCTGGTACATGAATTTTCTCAGCGCACTCGTGTTGCCCCCTTTGGTCATCCTCACGGGCGAAGGTCCCGGCATTCGCAATCTTTTCGCAGGTAGTGCGAGTGTCGATGTCAGTCACCGAATGAGCCCTTTGTCCACGTTTTTATGGGGAGCTATGATCACGGTTCGTCCCCCCGAACAGCGACAGTACCCGAGCTCATCGGACGGTTTTTAATCTAAGTAGGGCACGCTTGGATTCATGATGAGCGTCGCCAGCATGCTGTCGATAAAGGTGACTTCGCCCATTACGCACATGGTGTCGTCCGCTGTCCGCGGTGTTGCGGCGTCTTTGCTAGGGATGTGGCTCTTTGGAGATATTATTACTGAGTAAGTTTGTGTGATATTTTTTGAGAATCGGGGTGTTAGTAGATTCCTCTGACATGGTCGGTACAGCGGCCGAGCGGCGTCCATCGCTACCATCCTGCTTGGGTCCATATACTATACGTGGGTCAAACATGCTGAAGCGCAGGCCGTTCAGAAACACGCGTAATGCACATGGTCCGGGGACAGTAGACGCGACGGCGTGTTGGAGGAGGTAACTCACGCGTTGTAGGGCCAGGTCCAGGAGGGCAGTGGGTGGCGCGTGGCTTGTATTAATGTGCAAGCGGGGGGGAGAGCGGAAGTTGCAGTTGTGTAGCTGACACATGTAGATAGGTCTGGAATTTAAAGCACATTCAAATCTCACTGGAGGTTTAGATAAGTGGCAGGAGGGAGCGTTACTTGAATTATGATCTCTCTAATCGCGCACGACGCGACGCACGTACATAGGTGGATGGGCATCCCGAACGGACACCACATCAGGAAAATGAACCAAGGCGTCTAAATACACGGTAGCGCTGAAATTTCACGGTTAGTGCCTAGCACTGTAAGCGTTTCAGTCCTTCTAGACCGTAAGGTTGTTTCTGACTTTGTTCTTTAAGTTCCTTCGAGAGATTTCAGAAAAGCCGGGCGAGTAGATGTGTGGGGGAAAGATAATATATTTCTCGTGATTCTAGGAGGTGTCTATATGAAAATAGAACAAAAAGACACATTCAGAAATAAAGGAAAGAGTGGTAAACTACAAAGATAAAGGGATATGTGGTTCTGGATCACGAGCGTAGGCAACGCGACGCGTGTGGGTGGTTGTGTATGCGACTTCGGAAGCAATCCGTAACTAGCCAGCGTAGCTGTCTTACAGCACTTCCAGCTTCGACTGTCGTGATCTATTCCACACGGTGAGCGGAAGAGCGTTAGCTCATTCCGGGCGTGTAGGAATCCCGAGACGACAGTCGGACGGCTGGGAAGGAGTCTGGTACGTATACATAGGAGTGAGTACATTTATTTAGGTAGACATACTTATTCAAGCGATCGATCCTATCACCGGCTGTCATGTGGTTGTGGACGACCCTGCAGCGAACCGTATTCTTCAATGAATTCAGATAAGTATGTAGGCCTGCCTATCCGAAGATTGACGGAGTTTGTTGACAGTGACTTCCATACAAGATACATCCCAGTCATCCGTGAAGTCGACATCTTACCCTTCAGCACGGTGCACATAAATTTCAATATGACTGTCACACGCTTCCTCGCTGCAAAGTTCAAGGACGAGTATGCCGGTGACGATGAAAAGTCCATGCAGATAAGAGAACATATTTTTCAGAAAACACTTTCGCTCTATAAGTCCCTTCCTTATATCTCGAATATACAAGGTACGTCCAAAGTTCAATCTTTCGATGTTTAGATGATTCAGACTCGATTTAAGGTGTGTATGGTCAACAGAATTCACCCTTGGACCATGGGTACCATGTGAGCATGATCAAGTCTCATAACAGGCAAGGCGCCATTGACATTCTTACAGTATGCCTTCGTAGTGCAATTTGAGGTGTGACAGTCTCTTTTTTTATACGTGGGGCGGACCTCGGTGTTACCGTGTATATTTACTCTGTACCGCAGTCCGAAGAAAAAGTTGCGTATTACAACGACGTAGAGCCGGCACACCTCAAACACAAGGTCAGTTTGGCTCTTAGCCAGAGGCTCCTGACTCACACCAAAACCTGGCCTCTCAGGCTTATTGTATACCTTACTTCGAGACTGTGTTTATGTGGGCATTTCCACCTCAGAATTAGGTCTAGACGTGCTCCATGTATCCATTAATTGAGCATACAAAGGGTGTCAATTTATACCTACTATGTATCTCCTTTCACACCTATTTCAACACCTCTAGATCTTCGACATCTCCTAAGCATTTCCTAAGTATATTACCTCCTTTCACATTCCTTTCTGCGCATTTGGATCATCCAGATTGGTTATCAAAGGATGCAAAAAAAAAATGAGAAAAAAATATGCTTTGGGACCTTCAAGTTTGAAGTTTGCCACACGCCATGCACTGGCAATTCCCTTTAAGTTCTCGTCACATAGCCCCCCTAGTTTACTTACCTATTATCTGTTTTCCCTCCCAACCCGTTCACATTGACCCTTCATGCCTGTCGGTGAGATATTTTCTACTGGCAGTTCTCATTGCTCAACGGGCCAGTTGCCATTCTATGGTCTCAAGAAAGTATACCCATCACATTCTACGGAAAGTGTGATGGGTGCAAAAGAAGACTCAGAATTTACGAAACGATATTGTCGTTGAGGTGATATACACTTGACTTTTGATGTAGTGAGACACTCACGTTATGTACCATAATTGAAACAACTACGTAGGTTCGTGCACCTAACACAGCAATAACTGGAACGTAGAACCTCCTTTCACATTCTCAAGGTGGACATCACCCGTTTTCTATCTCACCGTGACGGGCTCACCAACCTGCTCCCGATCCTCCCTTTCCCGATCCCCAGCTCCCCTCCTACCCAAGTACGTAGCTTCGTTCCCTTGAAATCCTCCATTCGCTGCTCCCTGATTCTCCATAACACGCGTCTCGTATCGTCCCTTTCTCTTCGGTTCTGTCGTCGTCTTTCCACTAGTAGGCCGTCTGGCCCGTCGACGGGGAGAGAATCAAGGCTGACTACAGCTTTGGGACTGCATTCCAGTTGATTTCGATGACGTTACATAACGTGGCGAAGGTCAGGTATTACCAAGGTGTTCCGGCCATTAATGAGTTAGAGGTTGTGTCCTTAAATATACATGGTCATAAGGTTTTAATTTAATTCCGACTTGCAGCTCACGCCACGACAGATCGCTCCAGAGCAACCCACGCATCCCGAGAGTATAGCCGTACTTGTTGGTGCCGTAATGGCGTATGGCTTTGCAAAAAGTCTATGGTGTGCGAACAATCTGAAAACCGAATATGTAACATCGGAAACAGGCAGTAGCGTTCTCTGGTCGAAGCCTTAGATCGTAGGGATGAGTACGATAAATGAAATCTGTGTCGCAAAAATCGAAAAAGCCTCGGCAGGCCTAGTGGTCTGACGAAACCTGTCCAGGTCCCCGCCAGGTCTCCACCAGCCTAGCAGGACCCTTAGTAGATCCCAGACCTGGCCTGTGCCTAGTGAGGACCTGGCGAGGTTCTGATGAGGCCGAGTGAGGTCTTAAGTCTTGAATTGATTTATATCAGGCTTTACAAAGATGTAGAATGTTTAATAATTAATATACAAGTCTGTCATTTAAAAAAAAAACGTAAGAATGCATCACCGTCAACTAGGTCGTTGAGATAATACCGTCCGACCTTCTTCTCGAAGGTCGGAATCATATGACAACCGCGTAGTAGATACTTCAGCATTACGAAGCGATAGTTCTTTTCTTCTACAACGGTGCAGCCCTCCCACTTCGTGGTAGGAATCCAAGCACTTGGATGGAGGATGCGAATCAAAGCGAGATCAGACCGCTTTCCTGAGCTGTCTTCACAAGAAAACACGAATTGCAGTCGCCCGAAGGTCATGGGTTCCGTGTTGATTACTACACAATCATAGCGCTCACGGTCGTGGAAGCACGGATTACATCGCAGAATGTCTTGCTTTACTGTCCAATCTTCCAGAGACCGGTAGTTTAAGTAAATGCATTGATAAGGAGTAATCTGAACAATAATTAGTGACAAATTATATTTCTGATCTGATTCAGATGCGTGCCTTCAGGTCCCCTGAAGGACGGGATTCTTCTGGCAAAGTCTCGGCGAGGAATGTATGCAAATGCGACTCAAAGCGTCAAAAGGCCGGAATTCCAATTTTTTGCTCCTGTACTTGGTGAGCATAAACTTTCTTTTGACGGGCACCAAGAGCCCAGTGCTGGCCAGAGTGCTCCGGCTCAGGTGGCGGTTCACCGTCGTCGGTAGCATTTTCTGCTGCAGATGCCTGCTGAAGCCGTTTATCATGTAAATCAATAGCTGTTCGAATGCGGGCCATCACTTCTTGATTTTTGTCAATGTGTACCATCTGTATCCAGCAATCAATAATAAATCACTTGTTTAACTTGGTAGAAAATAAATGTTACCTGCTGTTCCGTATCTCTAAAATTGGTCTGGTCATAGGCTTACTGCACTTCTTGCTGGAAACCTTTGCCTGGGCGTGTAGTATAATTTTCCATCGCTCCCTTTCGTCGCAGGTCCTCAGCGAGGTGTGTGAGGCCATGGTGCTTGGGGTAGTTGTAGTTCTTGCCATATTCCTTCGTGACATGCTATGTAGAAGTGATTAGAGACATAATAGCTTCGAAAATTAATTAAAAGATGTACTGCACAATATTGTTCATACTTGGCAAGGCACTCTGAGATGTATTGTATTTGCAGCTCTGTAACAGCACACAGTCCGGTGGACATGCACATATGCGTATGCAATGTACAAGGCTAGAATTCCGAGGCATTAGATTGATGAGGCAGGGTAGAATGCACTGCATTAATAACAGAAGGTCAATCAATGTGATTGAAATACAAAACAACATTGTTTCCGACCTTGAGAATATCACGATAGCTGTTACTGTCTGCAAAATCTGTGGTTGAGACAGCATTAAAATGTTTCAGTCCTCGCCATCGTGGCATCTGACGCATGCTACACATCTTGGTTAGTAGCCAAGATCGGTAAGGTTTAAACTAATTACAACTTACTTCTTTGCAAGATGGGTCTGGTCAGCTGGACTGAGGATCTCAAGTGTGAGAGGCCCTTGGTGTTTCCCCCATTCTCCAGAGTTGAAGACATGCAGCATGTCCCATGAGAAGGCACGATATGGGTTGTAATTATGCACTTGCCAGAAGAAGTTCTATTCATACATTGAATTTAAGTAGTTTTGCTATGTCGTCGCTCTTTATAAGGTGTAGACCCACATTTCTAGTGATCTGCATGGGTACAGGTAACCCATGGGGGTTACGGGTATGGGTCCCCGCAGGTTGGGTCATGTCTGACCCATACCCAACCTGTGGGTACTCCCGGGTATCACTAGGACATGGTGTCCCTGCCCCACCCCACCCCGCACCACCATGTACACCTCACCATGCCCTACCCCCCCCCACCATGTACACCCCATCACGCCCTACCCCCACCCCCACCACATCCATGTGGCCCCACCCCCACAACCCACCCTTCCCCATCCCACCCCCCCTTGTGGAGAGGGATGTGGCACACTGGCATGCAATGTGCACTGATGTGCACTGCACGTCGCATGCCTGCGTGCACCTCATCCCTCCCTGGACCCCACATCTCCTATGCCCTCACCCCACATGCCCTGGACCCCACCCCATGTGCCCTTGGGTATTGCCCCATCCCCCACCCCCTCCCATTCACCCCCCATCATCATGCATGTGGTTGTGCATGGCGGTATGGTCGAGGCTGGGTGGGGTGATGTGGTGTGTGTGGAGGTGGTGACCGCGTCATCGTGCACGTGTGACGTGGTCGTGCATGGTGGTGTGGTCAAGGGCCTGGCTGGCTGGCTTCGCGACTGGCTGCAGGCCTGGCTGTGCTGGATGGCAGAGTGACAGTGGTGGGTGTGGAGGTGGTGGAGGTGTGACACGTGACTGGCAGCGGACATTGCCAGTGCACCGGGTTGTACCTGGCGAACACCCATACCCAGGCCAGGGGTATGGGTGCATGTGCGGGTTGGGTATGGGTTGAGGTTTTCGTACCCAGGGGTTACCTGTGCAGAACCCTACACATTTCTCAACATATCTTCAGCAGCAGCATAGGAGGCAGTGTTTCAAGCTTGGAGGTACACTTCTTGCATGCTCTTTTGGGTTTGTGGAGTGAATTGCTTGGTGAGCAGGTGAAGAAATTCCTTCAAGACAAGGCACCAGGGACATGGATGCTTAGCTTGGGTGCCTCAAGTGCTGCAAGTAGTGCAAGCTTCTTCCCCATCAACAGATTGGACTAAAAAACCAGGATATGTTACTCGGGTGATGTCATCGCCGCAGGTGACGGTTCCCCCAGAGCATGAGCATCTCTTGATGGAATGAAATATTACTGCTAGGACCTTATGATATACCTCTCACTTGAACTGAGCGAGTTTCACTGAATCAGCGCTATCATTCTCACTGCCAGCATCCTCGTTTGATTTCCAACCTACAGCATACTGGAATTAGCAGGAATTGATTCGAAAAACAGAATATATATGAACTACAGGCATATAACCTACCAGTACACCCCCACCATTTCCAGAGCCGTTCCGAATGTGGCTTGGCAAGAACGCTGGATGTAGTATAATAGGATGCTTTGTGACAGTCTTCAAAACATCGCTCTTATCTAACCAAAGATGGAGGGGAAGGAAGCAATGAGGAAGACCTGTTTCTTGAGGCAAACCATCCTAGGCAATCGTTAGATAACAAGGTGATAAACTAATGACGCACCTACCTGAACTTCCCACCATTCCGATCCTGTATTGAGTTCATTGAAGAGGTGTGTGATTCTCAGTCCATCATGAAGGTACTTCTCCACTGGATACCACATGATCAATTCGCATAGCGTACTGTTAAAATGTCGAGTAGCCATTCCCAAGGATCTCAGAACTTGAACCAAAATGTATGTGTCTTCCCCTGGTATTCATGCATAACTTTGCCATCTTGAAACTTCAAATGAAGTTTGAATTGGAAGAATTAGAAAGTTAAATGCAAAGGTTAAATGAAATACACACCTGAACACCAAATTTACACACTGCGGCAAGAGAATTTTGCAGGTCCTTATTATTGCATAACGTGAGATGTGTTTGGGTAGCCCAGCAACCCTGATATCCATCTAAGAGTTAATTTACCATCTCTGCATGAAAACCTTGTGTTATTGCTTTCTTGGCAAATTCAAAATTGGCATGGTTGCAGAATGGTGCCCATGGCTTGCCATTGCAATTGCAAACATTTTGGGGAGAACGGTTATGCTGGGTGGTCAAGATGGATTGATCCAGGGGGATCACAGTAGCAGCAGAATTTCTGCTGTGAGGATGATGAATTACCTTGATATAATGGTTTGATATGGGGCCAAGCAAGGGCGATCTCGAATCGTTCACAGCACCTGCGCCTTCATCCTCAGATTCCAGAGAGGTACTTCTTTTCAATTTTTGTGCCTGTAACCTATCATCTAATATTGTCATGTGTCAAGTCTTGCCATACTGAGAGGTTGGTGCTCATGGTGGCTCACTTTCATCCAGGAGGTAATCGGTATAATTTATTTGAGACAATGCTTGTTGACCATCTATTTTGGGAGTTAGCATGATTATACACATGGGGATGATGTACCCTTTTCACCTGAAGACTCTTGGACCAAGTCTGGTGCTTACATTTGCACGACTCCTGATGCCTGTCGAATCCCCAATAGTTCTGAGCGTGTGAGCACCACCTGCACCAACGTTGGTCTGCAGCGAGATCAATGCCTGGTGGACCTGAACTTGAAGGCATAGTCGCACAAGGGACGCGTTTAGCACGTGATTTTAAGTAATGACATCACCTTGGTTTCCACTCGCACCTGACATCAAACTACCCATGCAAGACCAATCTAAACATCGTACTACCTGTGCAAGACCAACATTGAAGACATGCCACGTAATAGAAATCGCAACACAATTTTATCATCAGATGAAATAAATGCCAGTGAAGTGTTTATGTCTTCCAGTGACAAGGAGAATGGCCCTTCTGTCTGGAAGGTAAGCCAAAGGATGCATATATTGAAAGATAGTTATCATTAAGTTGAATGCAGGCCTTTCGTGCAATTCAAGCTACCAATAACACGCTCCAGGTCAAACTTGGAAACAAGTGAAAGGAACTTGCCGACGTAAATAAGGAACAGCCCGAGTCTCGCAAAAGAAGAACGACATAGGATGTGTATGTCAAACAATGAACAACAATTGGAATTAGAGATGGGTGCACATAAATTTACTTACATGGCAATGCTGTGGCTGCAAAACCCCGAACGTACATTCAAATTGGCTGTGGATCCAAGCTATGACCCAGCTGAACGTTTTGCAACCTCTGAGCTCAAATTGCAGGGCCAACTTGCTGACCTACAGGAGATCATCCCAGTGAAGTTTTATGAGGATTTTAGTGGATATGTACTTTGGAACAATGAAGTCCCATTAATGCATGGTAATTAATTATCTAAACTGCTTAAATTTGAGTTTAAATCATCTATGAGTCAGCAACACTCCAATAGGAGCACTCATATTCATCGTGAGGCAGGAACGGCAATTTTCAAGTGCCTCGACGAAGATATTAGCAATTCCTTTCAACGCCACAAAAAATTTAAGGAGCTCATTGGTTGGACTGCCGATGCCAACAAAAGTGGAAGATATAAAGCGCTGGCACCTATCCTATACAAGGATTACCAGGGCCGGCACGACAAGAGTACTATATTTCTAAACCCAATACTGTTTCAGGTGTGTAATTTTGAATCTTTTACTTACATATCTCATCTTGTGACCCAGACGTACTCAGCGCTTGTTCACGGCCCTTCGTCTGTGAAGGGGTAAAGCATTACAAGCAGCCGCTCCACCCTAGAAGTGTGGGGAGTGGACGCTATTACTCCAAGTGCAATTGCAGCAGCAGCAATATTTGTGAGTTCTTCCTGCTGTTCTCTTCTACAGCATATTAATATTTAAATGTAATCCCAGGCACGTTTTGCCCTTTTGGCAGATATTCAATTACAGCCAACTGGCACCTCAACATGTATTCCATATCAACAGAACTTCAAACATTACTTAAAGTATCTCACAGATGGGCTCTTAAAGAAGAAAGCATCGGTTATAGTGATTTTTCGTTCCTGGAATCAAGAATTCTATCCTCATACCACTCCTGAAACGAATAATACTGGGGAGGCAGATGACGAGAGTGTGCAAGAGGCACTTGCTGATTTAGAAGCTGATGATGAAGTTGAAGGATCTACAGGAAATGTTAGTGACTCAGGGAATGAACATCATAACCCTGGGCCTGACGCTTGGAACCAAGAGAGCACAGAGGTGCATATTATGAACTAATATTCTCAAAAATATACTAATTGTTTCGAAGCATGACCCTGGCATACAAGAAGAAGACAGCTTATCCTGTGCCGATGAGCGACATGGGCATGAACTGGAGCGAGAATCTTCTAGCAGCCTCACCGACGTCAATTCAAATTCGGCAATTCCCCAGTCAACAGGCAATTACCAGACCTATGTGAGTGTAGCCACATCAGCTTCTGGTCCAACATCCCAGTGTCAGACCTCAGCGCACACAGTGAAATTCAATGAAAAGAACCGGAGGGAGGGCATGCAAACAGAGAAAAGAGCAAGACCTAGTTCCTCTACCACTGTGCAGAAGAAGAGGAAGAAAAACTCAAGGGTTTGAGCAGAATGTATTAGTCATATTTACAATGAAATTTTTTCTTGCCTTGTCATTGATTTTAATGTCCATTTATGATTGGCCAAAAAAAATACATTTAGATTCAGATTCAGATGCTATGTTATTATAATACAAAGTCTACTTTGTGAGGGCCTCAGTGAGCTGCTCAGCCACTTTGAGCTGAGCAGCTGTCTGCTCCATTTGTACCTTGATTGTTTCTTTGTATATCTCTTTGATTTTGTGGACCTCTTCTAGTAGTTTCTGAAGCTGACTGTTCTCACCTACCATATCATCGTCTACATGCTGGCATTTAGCAGGGGGCTCCAACAACAAGATGTCTTTGTCTTTGGAACGCTGACGACGAGAAGGGCCCACTATTGATACACTCTCAGGATCTGAAGTGGGTTCAATAGTATCCTAAAAGAGAAACTGAGTTCAGAACTGTTATATTATAATGGGCAAGTTTACTCACAATGCTGGGCACGTGTTTCTTCTGTGCGCAGGTGGGTTCCATGACATCTACCACATCATCCGAGCTGGATTCAGCAGTACTCCAAATGGAAACATGAGTTGTGAATAGCTGTTAATAGACAGGTTTACTCACAATGCTGGACCTTCCTTGCTTCTGCGGCGCACAAGGTGACCTACTGGATCAATCGGCGAGTCCTCAAAAATGCTAGATAATTGACTCACTTGAAGTTGTTCAAGTTTCTCAAGATGCTTCATTGTCGAAGCATAGTTCCTAACAGGGTCGTCAAACGGTACATCTCTATTATACCTGGCCATATATTTCTCGCTGATCACAGTTAGGAAATGGGGAAGTCCCATCGGCCTGTGGGTGGGCAGCATGGTATTCAAGGTCAAAGTCATACACCTCATAGTCACTAGGAACTAGGGAAGGAGGGCTGTCCACACTTCTGCATCAGGGTTGTTGGTGAATTTCTGGTGGGTGATACGTTTGTTTGTTCGTTGAGCATTATGGTTGCAGTAGACCATCTACCTATGATGTCATTGGTTGAATCTTATCAGTTACAGTGTCACAATGTGACTTTACAACTCCGCTAAACATGTTCACTCCCACCATGCAGATGCAACTACTGTCCCTCCATCAGAGGATATGGATGTAACAATTATTATTCTATGTATTTCAATTTACTGAACAATAAGTGTAATTTTAGTGTCCACACTCATCCCCTGTCTACAGTTTTACTATTGAATCAGTGGTCCTCAAAGATTTGTTGAAACCAGCATGAAGATGGTATGGACCCTGCCTTTAATTAAACATATGAACATCTGTACTCACCTATAAAAGTTTTAATCAGAGCCTTGGCTAAAAATATATCACCTCAAATGTTTCTCTAAGGAATGTCAGAATTAGTTAGGAACAACAATACGGGGAATGTTTAAAAATGCCAACTTACGGCTTGTTGATGAAATATGTATGCCATATTTTCCTACTGCACGATAAACCTTCTAACGAATACCCCCCCAGCATATGTCAGTAAGTACATTTCCATAGACACCCCCCTTTTTTCTTTCATATGGCCACACCATAATACATTTCATCTTCCTCTTTCTGGGAATATTCTGGAGGAATTTGCTTGTGCTAGGAATCTCTGGCTGTTGCATATCAGCCATCGTGATCCCAGGGGTCTCCGATGCTCCCTCCAAGTCCGTTGTGGTCTCATGGGCTGCCACGTGCAAGCTATACACCACATGAATCAATTTGACAACCGGGGGACTTAAGAAATCTGACCGTGAGTGATTTTTAACAAACACATGAACATTTTACTCACGAAAATACAAGAGTGGCGCCTGGAACTACCATGATTGGTTTAATAGTGTTTGGGATGCACGACTCCAGGGAGATATCAAGGATGGTCCCGACTAAAGCCAAGCCAGTGCCAGTTGTGGTGGTCAATGCGAGGATGATTTTGGTTTTGTAAGCCATCTTTCAATCGGTGGTAGTAGGTGGTGGTAAGTGCTGGTGATATTACCGATGACCATTGTTTGTGCACGCACAAACGTTCAACTGAATTTAAATTCCAAGGTGTCATGCCATACTGTTGCTTGCTGGCATTGGACGAGCAAACCGATCGTGTGACACCCAACAACAAGACCCTAACAGTTCCCACAGGCTGGACTCAAGTCAAGGTCGCCTGCCATTTGCATCTCAGCCAGTCTTTGAGTACTTGCTCCAGCTTCTGACAACAACGAAGAGCTTGATGAGGAAAACATGCCATAAGAGGAGACACAGGATGACATGAAGTTGGCTGTAATCCAGGAGTATGGGTTTCTACATCATTGACTTTACCAACATCTCATCACTCATAAAATGGTATAGATTCAAAAATACAAAGCTTTCGAAATCTGCACAAAAGCACGCGGCAAAAGCTGCTCAGGTGCAGCAGCAACAGCATGATAAAAGAGTGTTGACAGGCATGCATGAAAACCAATCGTTGAGGCCTTGGACACAATGAAGATAATGGGTTTAGAGGACCTCTTCCAGATCACTCTCAACTTTTTGACCCAAATTGACTTCAGTCAGTCAAAGACACCCGACACTGTTTCTCTGTTCGAATCTACCATCCATTATGTCAGTGGCCTTCTTTCTGCCTATGAGTTGAACAGCAATCAGCCCCAAATTCTCATCAACAAGGCTGAACAACTTGCCAGTAAATTAGTGCTAGGCTTTCAAGGCGCTGTTGGCATTCCATTCAGATTTGTTGATTTTTCAATAGATCATCCAGTCATTGCCACAGTTGGTTTTCCCTCTTGCCATGGTATGATCATGCAACCTGATAATGTCTTTTTGAATAGTCTAACATTGCTGAAGCTGGCTCTGTAAGTCTAAGTGGCTTTACTGGCAAACTACGTCACTGACACACTGGTACAGCTTACTATGGAATGGGGAACACTTTCGAAATATACTGGAAATGATACATTCTGAACCTTAGCTGAAGGCTTGGTTAGACATATGGCACAGCTGACGCCACCTCTACCTGGTTTTGCTACCCAAGGCATTGATCCGTCCACAGGAGAATTCATGGGTGCATATGTCAGTTGGGGTGGAGGCTCCGATTTGTATTTCGAGTACCTGCTCAAGTATTCACAACTTAACCTCGAAAGCCAACCCACTCTTTATCCAAACATGGCAAATGGCAGTAGACTCCACACAACTTGCCAGGTTGCATGGCATCGTCTGTGTTCTTACCACTCAAGCACAATGGACAGAGGCAGGTGGCACTTCTTCAACGAGAAGTTGAGGTTAGTAAGGATGAAGCTGGGGAGAAAGTGGTGAAGTTGAGAAGTATAGGATGGAGCCATTGCAAGTCAAAAAACGGAGCAGGCGAGGACAGATCAAGAGACAGCGGTGGCAGAAGAACTGCTCTGGATGTGGGGCTTTGTTAGTGTGCCGGAGGTGGAGAGTGACGGCGGCGCTGGAGGCTGGTTTTTGCAGCCAGAGCCTGGGACTGTCACTACCAGGCTTGAGGGATTGAGGCTTTAAACTTGAGGGCACCGGTTACAGCGAAATGTATAAGACCTGTAATCTCGCTCGACTGACTAATTTAAAAGAAAGGGAACTTTGTTATTGAGGATCATCAAGTTGTAATAGTACAGTATGAGGTGCTTGGCACATTTCATTGTTACATAGTATCAATGCAAATGGTTTCACATTGGTCAATAATTGTAGCATATGAGCTTGGTGGGGGGTTCATTGGGGTCACCTGTCAATGTCGAAGATTGCCCCCAACCGCCTCCTGTTGACCTCTATTACCTGACGGCCTACTCCCCCATCTTTCACTGTCCAAACCGGGTGCACTACCTGACAGGTGCGCAGACCCTTCGGTATTAAGGTCCAGTGAGTCCGAATAATTATTGAGTATCCAGCCAGTGGGGGACACCACCTTGGCACTGTGTTAAAAAACAGTGAAAGAGAAGAGAATGGGAACAGACATTTCATCGCTCAATCTTTCAAGTAATGTACTTTGTTTCTGCCTTTCTTCACTCAGTATTTCGAGCATGGCACTTTGTTTCTGCCTTTCTTCACTCAGTATTTCGAGCATGGCACTTTGTTTCTGCAAGGTCTTCTTCACGTCCACAATGGATGCATCAATCTTGTTGAACTGTTTTTCCACTGCCTGTGTTGTGCTGGCTACGACCTCTTTAGTAACCATAATATTGTCTTGCATCACCTGCAAGAGTACGTCTCTGTCCTTGGGCGCAGCTGTCCCGATGGAAGGATTTGATGAGGTGTAATGCGTGTTGCTAGGCATGTTGATGTGGATAGAGGAGCGAGTGTGGTTCTAAGAGAATGCGTAGTGGTAGCACTCACAAGTGACAGGTCATTGACAGTGATGAGCTGTTTTAAATGAAACAACATTAATTGCACTCTCATGAACATCGGATATGTGCTCCAAAGTCAAATAACACTCAGTGTAACCCCAACATCGGATCACATGTGAGCATCCAATGAGGTTTGCTTTCATTGACTATTTAATAAAAGTGCCAAGATCATGTGCCAGCTATCGATGGTAAGAACTTGCTATCGTCATGAAGTATTAAACCTTAATAAGTTGTCATATGCCCCACCAGCGACGTGGTTCAACGCACATCCACAAACTCTTATGCCTGTGTAAAACATTGCTGTATTATGTGACCAAGAAGTCAACAATTTCCAATGTATCTGTAGATTAGTTGGCTAGACACTTCATTATGTAATGTAATTGTTAATGGGTTCATGAGTTCAAATACCACTGATGACAAAATTTTAAGTGGGTTTTCAAATAAAACATATATTCTGTGTTAAGTGATGAAGTCATGTATATTGAGGTTGGCTGTTGTGTGCACTTCACTATAATAATGTATACTGTAATAGGTTGGAGTGTGTAGTGGCAATAATAATAATAGATTCGTTAGAATAATATGTCTATACTGATAATACTGGTATATGCACAATTATAATAGTTATTATATATGTTGATTCACTTTTCTAAAATTTTGGTTACTTTGGTATATTAGATCACCAAAGTCTGGTATGGCCTGGCCAGGTGCTGGAGATCTGGTGGTCAGGCCACTAGGTGCTAGCGACCTGGCAGCTTGGTCAGGCCCTAGCCAGGTCACTAGCACCTGGCTAGGGCTGACCAAGCCGCCAGGTCGCCAGCACCTGGCCAGGCCTAGCTTTCCCCATCAACCTGACCAGGCCTAGCAACCCCCCTTCCCTCCTGGCAACATTCTTAGGCCTGACGAGGCCTAAGAATACAATTTCGATTTTTGTGACATGGTTCTGCCAGTGGAATTCTCGTGTGATTATATACAGTCTTTGTCTGGAATGAGATTATTTGTTGCCATCACTCACTGAGACCTCAAGGACCAACAAAGGACATAATATTATTGCATGATGTGGTTCAGATCCAAGATGTGACTTGAGTCAACTGTCGGCCACACTAATTACCGCAAGCTGTAAAATACCAATAACCATGGAGATTAGGAAAGTTTGGAAGGTATGGAATTCATGTTCAGGGTGTGGGTAAAATTCTACAGTAAAATGAAATGCCGGATGCTTGGATGTATTTCTATGCAAGAAAAGAATAAACGTGCATCATTGGATGCGCAATGAAAGACAGATGAGTGAGACTCAAGATCGAGAAAAGCCTATGGTCCTTCAACCTCGTCAACTTCAAACAACACCCTAAGAATAGCCAAGGCCTTTCCGGGTGCCTGATATGAAAAGGTCTTTGCTCTTGATATTCTTCGTCATCCAATCCCCGAACTGAATTCCCCATAGAATGCCAAGGTAGGAACCGCCCCCGTTCTATCACGTACAACTTGGTTTACTCAAACCAAACAAATACGTGACACTCACCATTCCGTTTGAGAGGAGTATGCCCTCAAACTTCGTCTTGTACTCCGCCGTAAGTGGCTTACCATTGAGGTAGCTGAGAATGTTTTGGGAAAGTGTTCCAACATGAAATTGACCTTTGACAAATTGCTTTACTTCCTTCCAGTCGAGAATATCTCCAGCAGCAAATATGCCCGGGAATCCTGTTACTTGCAGGGTAGGGTCAACATTGACAAACCCGGCGGAATTGAGGGCAGTTTTCCCAAGGGTGGCAATGTACTCAGTATTGGGTTTCCCTCCACGAGTTGGAATCTGTAGTGCAAGATAAATAGGTCAGTTTTCGAGTCACGAAATCAATATTATATACACACTACAAGATCGGCTTCGACGCATACACCCTTCTCCGTCACAACGTTGGAGACAGTTCCAGATGGTATATTATTGATGCGGTCGTCCAAGATGAGAGAAATGTTCCTATCCTTCAATCGTTGCCCCATGTACGTTCGGAACGATTCAGGGTAGACACTGGAAAGAAGATGCGGCTGTCCATGTACGATTGTGATCTTCTTGTCCTACAGTAAAGAAGATATGGTCATGGATGTTTTTCATGATGCAACCGTTTGCAAACCTTGTAAAAGTCTCTGATTTCTCCAGCTAATTCTGGGATCAGGTACGTCGTTATTGACACATTTGCATTTAAAATAGTAGAAAAAGGCACCCATTCCCACTGCCCCGCCCCCGACAATCGCAATACTTTTTGCCCTCTTGAATTTATCTCTCCAGGTCTGGATAAAGGACAAAGCTTCGTCCTGTCGAACGGGGACATCGACTCCTCCTTCCCAATGAGACCCAGAGGCAAGTACGAGTACATCAAAAGGAATTTTTTCTCCCCGGTCCGTTACGACATGCCCTCCTTGATCGCCTTCTCTAACGATTGAAGCGACGGTAGCCTGATGGAAAGTTCCAATTTTGTTGTGAAATAGTTTGTCGTATGGAATAAGGACTCTATCTTCAAGTTTTCCTTCGGATGTGACAATCATTCTAAGTACGCCGGGTAGATGAAGATAATGGTCCCGAGCGGATATAAGGATCAAGGAATGTTTTGTGGGGTCAAGCTGCTTGGACAAGGTACGGGCCAGTGAAGCGCCTGGAAATGCTTTCGATTGCATCTCACGAAAAGAGGGATACGACTTTACCTGCACCACCTGCACCGACAATGACGACACTCTTCTTGGATGTCATGTCTGAAGTTGAAGGCAGATTTAAAGAAGAGCTGCTTGGTTGATCAGGGGATTCTGATGGGAGGGTAGTTTCCCCTTAGCTAGCTAGCTGCTTGGGATGCGAACGATATCTTACCCTAAGATTTGAGGATGTTAGCTGCATTGTGAATAAAGGCATTTCATTGATTGGTCAACAAAACGTGACTTGCCTGTGGAACCAAGAACGCAGCAGCGCCCACGAGCACTGGAAGGGATGATATGCACGCCCTGTAATTCCAAGAGCGTTGGGGACCGGTCTGTTCCTTTCTTTTGCCTTCAGGGGAACCTGGACCTCGGAAGTACTGGAAGGTGCGATATGTAGACTTTGGCGTTATAAAGGCGTTAAGAACCTGAGTGTTTCTTGTTCTCAACGCGGTAGGAAGGGTTCGGACACTCATCAAGGCAAGGGCAAAGGGCAACACGTATGTTGTTTGGCTTTAAGCAATTCACGGGTGTCATGATTAGACTTCTTACACGTCCCAAGAATGGGGGACCTTCTCCTTAGCCTGTACGCGTAATGCATAGGTACTACAATCCGGCCGATAAGCCTCATCCCAGGGCTTCGGATCCTTCGGGAATATTTTGGAACCACGATATTACTTACTAAGCAGCGGTGTAGAGCCGTACCGAGTTCACAGAGTACCCCGGAAATCCCTATACATGCAAAATGAACCAAATCCCTGTGAAGGTCTGTTTTTTTTTTCGGCATTTTTACAGACAAAACAGGCCCCAAGTTGACATGAACAGGGTCTGGGTCTGGATCAGATCAGTCTAGTAAGCATGTCGGTCCTCTGATAAACTAGGCATTCTAGCATATATAGTAAAGTAGCATAGTGCGTTGTGGGTGCTGCAATTCGTCAGGGTGTTCATAACGTTCATCAGTGATCCATCAGTTGGTCAGCAGTTTGTTCAACTTTGTTGGGAGTTTGAAAAATGCTCATGGGCCCCACAGCTCTCAGTAAAATCAGGAAAAATGCAAATATATTCAGTGAGCCCACTGAGACCTTTCCTGAGCCTTACAAATACAAATACTGGCATGCAAAACTAATAACAAATGAATTTCGCATACAATAACTACCGACTACGCTTAGAGGTGTTCTACGGACTCCTTCATGCGTTCCCACGCAGCTTTGTGAGTACGTCCGTGAATAGTAAACGCACGCCCGTCAGGAGTCTGCCCGACAAGAAAACCATTGATCATGTTTGCCATACCAGTGTCATCAACAACAAACTAAATAATCAATGACATGCTTCTTAGTATCCAAACAAGTGAGCAAATAGATATGTACAAATACATACCGAGTGGAGAACTTGACCATTTCCGGTTTCCTTATCAACTGCCGGGCTCAAGTCAATAGTATTGATGCCTGATTTGCACGTATTCGACACCATACCCATCACTTGCTTTCCTTCTTGGATCGGCCAGGCCAACTTGGGTTTATTTTCTAGCCACTTAAGCGACTTGGTCAACGTCTCCGGGGTGCGCTGCTCTTGGAGAGCGCGGCGTGAGTGTAGTGTCAGGTCGAGGAGTGACAAAGCCTTGGCTTTGTGAATGGGGAGAGGAGGGGTGAGTATTATGGCAAAAGTATTGAAGCATGGCACCCTCGCATAGTCTAATATATCTCGGCAAGATGCTATGCTGAAAAACAATGTCAGTGTAGAAGATTTGGAATTCTTGTTCGATAATATATGCTGTAATTAATAGAATTGATGTTGATAGGTCGTACCATATGAAAATGAAAAAAAAAATGTTTACCTTCCATAACCATGATTGTATGACGTCCGCGGCGGAGATCTTGAAGGTGTGGCCCTTTGGAAATCTCTGGAGAAGCTGATTGTGAATATCTGTCTTTATGTTCTCAAAGAATCTGTAATGGAGCTGCTTAGAAGGTGGCAAGGAATGAATCAGGAGACATACGATGTCGGTATTGTCATAACCCTTCTTTCAAAAGATCCCAAAAGCTTGCCCTCTAAATACTGTTTGAATACAGTTCCGGCCATAGAACACACTTTGGGCAATGTCAGGGTACTCCATCCAGCTGGCATCCATCCCGGTTCTAGCGTGACGTCCTTCGCTAACCAAGGACTGACACCTAGCTTGCCCACCGGCGTTTTATCCACGCCTTTGGCTGTGTACGCCTCAATATCGTGCAATGCTGCTTCCCATTCACGCAGAACGATCCCTAGTGTGATGCCATCAAAGACGGTGTGTGAGACGCGAAGTCCAATGACTGTAAGACCTGGGTAGTGTCCGATGTGTAATCCGAGAAGGGGGGCGGATGGGGACGGCGGAAACTTAAGGGATATGTCAGGGGATGGGCTGAAGACTGAGAGAGGAGGTTTAACGTAGATCCGGGAAGAGAATTCTGAAGACGACGAGAATGGATATATGTCTGACAAGGGTTCAGAGGAGGTGGAATGAGTACAACTGAACGGAGGTGCAGATGGACCGAATTCCTGGGGTATGCTAAGGTGAAACGGCGTAGCTTTCCCATTTCCCTGAATTCTTGCGCCCAAGATCCTCCATCTGCGCACGACTGCTTCGAGGGCCTCTTTGGCTTGAGTAACGTCGATATGGCCCTTCACTATCCATCCAAGCCGTATGTATGTCTTGACGAAAAGCTGTCTCACGGTTAGAGAAATTGCACTGTGTGTACTCACAACCCCCTCACCTGCACAGAATCAAGTGGGATTGTCTCCATTTTTCCAATTGGATCCTGAATGGACTCGGAGGGTCGAGTGTTGAAGCTTTTGCAGAGAGGTTAGGACTGTGATCACCAGTGGGGTTCTTCCCACCAAGCGGTTGTCCATAAATACACGAATTTGAAGGCCACGACGCCTAATTAATACCGTTGTATACATACGAATTCGACGACATGAACGGCATAAATTGCCGCGGACTTATCTGCTGCCGTCACCCAAGGTGACGTTGCTTATCTGCTAACGGCTTGTCAAAAATATTATTAGCTACGCCCTTCCGACTGCCTCCGATGACACTTTACATCATTCGAAGCCGTAAGTATGCAAGGAGTACTAGTAACTGAATTGTCTGAATCTGAAAAGAATAACTGTTGCTAGTCGGTGGATACAGCGGCTGAGCGGCGTCCATCGCTACCATCCTGCTGGGGTCGATATGCTATACGTGAGTCGATCGTGTTGGGAGGAGGTGACTCACGGGTTGCAGGACCAGGTCCAGGAGAATGGCGTGTGGCTTGTACGAATATGCGGGGCGAGAGCGGAAGTTGAAGTTCCAGTGTACGTAGATAGGTCTAGAATTTAACTTACTGTAAAATAGGTACACTCAAATTTCACTGGAGGTTTAGATAAGTGGCGGGAGGAAGCGTTACTTGAATCATGATCTCATCTCTCTGATCGCGCACGACGCACGTACGTGGATAGGTATCCCAGACGCACTATACACTTGCGCACTTTAATATACCTAAAGAAGAGGTAGGTATGGCAGTGGGTGGATCTATTTTCTTTATAACATAATATGTTCGGAAGTGCGCATGACGAGAACTGTTCTGTTTCGAAATCAGACTAACGGCGTCGTCGACTGGGAGAATTACATGTCCCGGACCTTCAGGTTTTCCATGTAGTTTCTTACATCACTGAGGTAGGATATATTGTTTAAGGTGGTCGTGTAAGTTCCCTATGTCTCAGCCTAGAAAACAAGCGAATCATAGGAGCATGAGCATGTTATCCCAGTGCACATGTATACTAGTTCATATACAAAGGACAGCCTTGTAAAACTGCGTTGAACTCTGGCTGCAGACTACATGGCGGCCTGGAGATCCTCCGGCTTAGAACACCCTTCTAAAATCAAAACATCAAAACCCAAAAAAAAAACCCACTGGCAGTCGGGCTAGACGCCATATTTCTAGAGAACAATCGAAACGACGAGGGATACAAAAAAATTCCCACCGGCCCGTCAGTCCAATTTCAGGGCCCCTGTGCCCTGTCCTCCGAGTCCGAGTTTGTGTCGTCGTTGTAGCATGTACCGCACGATCCCCCTCGACTTCTGCACACCCATTCTCACGACCCACAGCAGTCCCACAATCGCCACAACATCCAAGACCACCACGTCCAGCCCCGACTTGGCCCATCCAGGCTGCTGCGTGCGTACGTCATTCGGAATGAGGTACGTATAGTCCCGCCGCAGCACGTCCTCGATCACGTTCGCACCGCGCACTCTGCCCAGGCCTGCGGGGTCTGAAACGAGGAAGGTGCGTAGGCTCTGCGCGGCGCGCGTGAACGTGGCGTGCGGGTGGAGGATCTGCGAGACTGCGTGGGAGAAGGTGGCGGCGGTGAAGTGGTTGGGGGGCAGAGCGAGTCCGACGCCTGCGTCGGTGATGCGCACTGCCATGGCGTGCTGGTCTACCATCGATGGGATCTGGAGGGAAGGAAAAGGGAAATCATGGGGATAGGGGTTGAGGCTGGGGGGGGGGGGGGGGGGGGGGGGGGGGGGGGGGGGGGGGGGGGGGGAGGG
This sequence comes from Ramaria rubella, assembly GCA_015039355.1. Taxonomy (NCBI): domain Eukaryota; kingdom Fungi; phylum Basidiomycota; class Agaricomycetes; order Gomphales; family Gomphaceae; genus Ramaria; species Ramaria rubella. Next base: position 75,963 of record MU134383.1, on the reverse strand, counting down.
ATGCTTACGGCGAGGATGGGAACGCCGGCGAGAATCGCTTCTTGTGCGGAATTGATGCCTGCGTGGCTGATGAACAGGTGGACTGCAGGATGGCGTAACACCGCGGCCTGGGAGCAGAGCCACGGCACGAAGTGCACGTAGGACGGGATGGGAGGGGTGGATGTGTTCTCTGCTTCGAACGCGGAGCGGTACTGTTCTTCGCGAATACGCCACATCACGCGGAAGGCTTGAGAGTTTTATGTATGTGTGTGTGTGTGTGTGTGTGTGAGAATGGCATGAGCGAGTGTCAGATGGGAGTTGGCGGGAGAGAAACGCACCTGGAGTCGTTGTGTTGGTGTTGAGGGCGGTAAATCCGTTCAGCATGGCCTGTACCTGTCGCGGCTTGAGCACGCCCGTCGTCCCGAAGTTGATTAATATGACGCGGACGTCCGGGTTTTCTTGCACGAGTTCGTCGAGCCACATCATTTCAGGACAGTTTTCGGACGAAGGCAGCGTACCCCCGTCGTTCGTGTCTGATCCAACGACTTCAGCCTCGGCCTCGGCTGAGAGAACGGGGCCGACAAGGGTGTAGTGGGGCGGGATGGGCTGTGCGTATTCGAGGCCCCAAAATATGTTCACAAGGGTGGGGACACTGGCTGGTGAGGGGAGGTTGACGAATGAGGGGTCGCCCGCTCGCTTTCTAGAACGAGCGCAAGGTGCTTGTTAGGTGTATTAGTGACGTTGGCGCGTGCGCTACGTACCTCATGTAACGCTGTGCGAAATGGACGGGCGTGTCCCCGCCGATGGTGGTGAAGAGGCGACGTTGGGTATGGTTGAGCCAGCGGCGCACGGAGGGGAGTAGGCCTCGTGCGCTGAGGGCCGTCGCACCCCAGGAGTGGAGATCCGACCATCCTGCCGGGAGATCGAGTGATTGTGTGACGTAGACGCTTGGGGTGTTGATAACGAGGGGGATGGAGAGATTGAAGGCTGCGTCCTGAGCATACGGAAGGGTGTCAACTGGCGGGGTCTCGAGAGTATGCAAGCCGCTCTCACGATTGCAGCTAGCGTGAACGAGTCCGCGACGACAAGGTCGGGACGGCGGTGGAGGAAGGTGCGTGTGAGCGCGGGGAGGAGGTCCTCGTAGTAGGTGAAGATGCAGCGCCAGGCGGCAGCGGCGCGTTCGGGGGGGAGGTCTCGTTCTCTGAGTGCGCCGCCGCCGACGAGGAAGGAGAGCTGGAGGTCGTCTGGGGGGCAGACCTGCTGGTAGGGGAATAGGGAGACGTAGCGCGGTCCGTGGGCACGGGCGAGAGCACCGGTGAAGGGGGGGTAGTCCATGGTGATGAAGTCGGTGGCGTACCCGCGGCTGCTGAGCTCTTGCGCGAGAGCATGGACGGGTGATGCATGGCCTTTGAAGGGCATGGATACGAAGGCGATGTATGGACGTTGGACATGTTCAGCTTGGACGAGAGAGCTTGCGGAGCACGCGAGGGTCAGAAGCCAGAAGCCCAGTCCCATCTTGACGGTGGAACTAGGTGGACCACTTATTAAATACCAGCCTATAGCGAATCCCATTGCTGATATGTGAGCCGCCATTAAGGACTGAGTTTTTATTTATTTTGATTGCACGCATACTTATCGCGTGTTACAAGTCGGGGGCAGCTGCCATATTTCCTTTACACCCGATCAGAACGCAGAAGACCACGGTTTTACTCCGACAAGACCTCGAAGACACTTTGAAGAAGAGGCGTTTGACTCACGTCATATGACAAGCACGTTGTGTTGCGAAGTGGGTATCTGTGGGTGCCAGACGAGAATTCGATCCTTAATCAATACAAAATGTGGCGGCGCACACGTCAGTCGACGGCTGCCCTATGCCTTCTCACTTTGTCGACTTCCGATATCTCTGGCCGACCCACACCTAGTCTCCTGCTGATAGCACTCCAGTCCACCTATTCCTGCTCCCTATGGCCAGATCCAAGCGCAGCTTCTGGGCGAACAAGGAAAAACACACTTCCGAGAAGCACACTGCCCCCAATATTCCTGATCCAGACCAAGTAGACGCAGACGATGCTACCGGCTCAGATGTCGCCCTCACACTCCCAGACCACCCGAATCCAGACCCTGTCATCTCTGTCTTGCAGCTCTTCCGGTGCGTCGCCCTCCATCTACCCTGACCCCTCGTGCTCTCAACGCCGTGTCGTGCAGCTTTGCCACCCCCTTCGAACTTTTCTTGGACGTTGTAGGCCTCATCGCTGCCGCTATCGCTGGTGCAGCCCAAGTACCGTCCAGTCCCCCCTTCCCCCCGCTCCCTCGCTGACCTGTCAAACCCAGCCCCTCATTTCCCTCGTATTCGGCAAGCTCGTAAACTCATTCGTCAGCTTCGGCATGGTCGCACAGCAAACCCACTTTGATACTTCCAACCCCGCATTCCGGGCGGCCGCAGACGACTTCCGCCGCGTCACTGCCCAGGACGCCATGATCCTCACCTTCATCGGCGTCGGAATCTGCGTGTCCACGTATACATACATGTTCCTGTGGGTTTACACCGGTGCGTAGCCACCTTGCGCGGGGTGCCATCGTTGCAGGTGTGTTCATTGACACCGTCACGTAGGCGAGGTCATGGCGAAACGTATACGCGAGCTCTATCTGCGCGCTGTCCTGAGGCAGGACATTGCATTTTTCGACAATGTCGGAGCAGGCGAGGTGGCCTCGCGTATTCAGACTGACACACGTGCTACGCTCCATGCTCTCGTTCAACTCGTCGTTCTCACACTGCCGCCCCCACAGATCTCATCCAGCAAGGCACCTCCGAAAAAGTCGCACGTACGTCTCCTCTCTCCTCTTCCACTGTCCATAACCAAGCCCGCCTTCGCCGTTCGTCGTCCAGTCGTCGTCAATTTCTTGGGCGCCTTCGCGTGCGGTTTCATCCGTAAGTCTCCACCAGCCTCGGTGTTACGTTTACGATGTAAAGTGACGTTTGTCCTCCGTAGTGGCTTATATACGCTCATGGCGTCTTGCCCTGGCCCTGTCTTCGATCCTGCCTGGTATCGCGATCACGGGAGGTTTGCTGAACAAGTTTATGAGCACATACATGCAGTAAGTGTGCCTGTCATCTTCCGTGCCGCACGCTCCCTTTGCCGCTCACCACGACCCGCGCCAGGTTGAGCCGCAACGCAATAGCAGAAGGCGGAAGCCTCGCCGAGGAAGTCATTTCGTCTGTCCGCGTGACCCACGCATTCGGCACGCAACACACGCTCGCGGACATGTACGACGAGTACGGGCATCGAGCGCTCGTCGTTGATTACAAAGGCGCCGTGACACGAGGTGCGTGGGAACCTTCCTCTCCACGCGTCCTGACATTCCCACGCCTCCTCGCACAGGCATCGGCATGGGCTGTCTCTTTTTCGTGGGCCACTCCGCCTACGCCCTTGCCTTCTACTTTGGCACGACGCTGGTCATCCGGGGCGAGGCCAACGCGGGGACAGTCGTCAACGTCGTTCTCGCCATCCTCACCGGGTCGATCTCGCTTGCAATGATGGCGCCCGAGATGCAAGGTACGTTCTCCAGTCCAAGCCTCCCCCCCCGCCTGCGCACCCACTCTGCCCCTTCCCCCTCGTTCCGCTCCTTTTTTCAGCCATCTCCGGAGCTTGTGCCGCCGCGTCCAAGATCTTCGTGACCATCGACCGTGTCCCGCACATCGACAGCGCGTCCCCCGAGGGCCTCAAGCCCGAGCACGTCGAGGGCCGCATAGAGCTCGAGAATGTCGTGTTCAACTACCCCAGCAGGCCGAATGTGCCCATCGTCAAGGACCTCACGCTCACGTTCGAAGCGGGGAAGACCGCCGCGCTCGTTGGTGCCTCGGGCTCTGGTAAGAGGTGCGTGCGCATACATTGCATCTAGGCGCTTTCCCCCGTGCTATATCCGTGGCCACGCTCGATGGGCTGACTTTGCGCGTGTTCGGTTGGCAGCACGGTCGTGTCGCTCGTGGAGCGGTTCTATGACCCGCTGTCGGGCGTTGTGAAGCTCGACGGCCGCGATCTGCGGGAGCTCAATGTGAAATGGCTGCGTAGCCAGATCGGGCTGGTGTCGCAGGAGCCGACGCTATTCGCCACGACCATCGAGGGCAACGTCGCACACGGGCTGATTGGGACGAAGTTTGAGCATGCCGCTGAGGAGGAGAAGATGCAGCTTATCAAAGAGGCGTGTGTCAAGGCCAATGCGGACGGCTTCATTGCGAAGCTTCCGCATGGGTACAAGACTATGGTGGGCGAGCGTGGGTTCCTGCTGAGTGGCGGGCAAAAACGTACGTATGTTTTTTTTTTTTTTTTTTTTTTTTTTTTTTTTTTTCTTTTTTTTCGCATGCGTGCGGTGTGGGCAGCGCTTCATGGCTGGATGGGATAGCGAGCTGATCGCTGTTTGCTTCTTGATGTGCAGAGCGCATCGCGATCGCGCGCGCGATCGTGTCGAATCCGCCGATTCTGCTCCTGGACGAGGCCACGAGCGCGCTCGACACGCAGTCCGAGGGTCTTGTGCAGGACGCGCTGGACAGGGCAGCTGCGGGGCGCACGACGATCACGATCGCACACCGGCTCTCCACGATCAAGGACGCGGACTGTATTTTTGTTGTGGACCGCGGTGTTGTGCTTGAGCAGGGCACGCATGGGGAGCTTCTTGCGCTGCCGGATGGCTTGTATGCGCGGCTTGTGAGTACGCAGAAGTTGCGGGAAACGCGGGAGGGGGGTGGCGGTGATGGTGATGGTGATGGCGGAGATAACGGCGATGATGGCGACGAGCAGGCAGGTGGCGTGGTGGACGTGGAGAAGGCGGCGCAGGACGAGATTCCACTGGGTCGTCGCTCAACGGGGAGCCGGTCGCTTGCGAGTGAGATTTTGGAGAAGCGCGGCGTGGGGCGTGGTGGGGATGATGATGGCCAACGGCTCCCGCTCGTGCAGCTGCTCATTCGTCTCGGCGAGATTAATCGTGAGACGTGGTTCCTCTATGCCTTTGGTGTCATCTTTGCGGCGATGGCGGGGATGGTGTACCCCTCCGTCGGGATCGTATTTGGTGAGCGTGCAGTCTTGTTTGGGGGGATGTTTGGTGCCGGTTTTGATGGTGGGGCTTGCGTTTAGGTGGTACGATCCAGACGTTCCAGGAGACGGACGTCCATCAGCTGAGGTTTGATATGGACCGCAACGCGCTTTGGTTCTTCATTATCGCTCTTGGTGCCGGGATGGTGGTTGCGCTGCAGAATTACTTCTTTGCGAGTGCTGCGTCACAGCTGACGTTCAAGCTGCGCGCTTTGAGTTTCAAGGCGATATTGAGACAAGACAGTGAGTCCCGTTGTCGTCGCCTGTATTTCACGGGGTGCTGGAACGTGCATTGACGTCGAGCATTAGTCGAGTTTTTCGATAGGGACAGGAACAGCGTGAGTGGGTTCGTATCGCATGGGCTGTGGCGTTTGTTCTGAAAATATGATGCATCCAGAGCGGCAGCTTGGCTTCTGGACTGAGCGACAATCCACAGAGGGTCAATGGTCTTGCTGGTGTTACTTTGGGGGCGTGAGTCTCCACTCGTGGGATCACTGTGCTAGCGCGATCGCTGATGTCCTGCTAGTATTGTCCAAAGTCTCTCTTGCGTGATCGGGGGTTCTATCGTCGGTCTCGCCTATTCTTGGAAGCTGGCACTCGTCGGCATTGGTGAGCCTTGCCTACGACCCTCGCTCCATGCAACACCTACTAATGTGACACGCTCGAAGCATGCACACCCCTCCTCGTTGCGACTGGTTATGTCCGCTTGGTACGTCTCCCGGCCCTGAGGCACGTGCCCGTCTCCCCCTTCTGATTCCAGACTGCACTCCCCAGCGTGTGGTCGTTCTCAAGGACCAAAAGAACAAGAATGCGCACGAGGATTCTGCACAGCTCGCCTGTGAGGCTGCCGGTGCCATTCGCACCGTTGCGTCCCTCACTCGCGAAGAGGATTGTTTAGCGCTCTATTCGAACAGTCTGGAAGGGCCGCTGCGCAATTCCAATAGGACAGCCCTATTCTCTAGCATGCTCTATGCGCTCTCGCAGGGCATGTCCTTCTTCGTGATCGCACTTGTGTTCTGGTTTGGGTCGCGGCTTATCTCGGAGCTGGAGATTCAAACGAAGCAGTTCTTCATTTGTCTTATGGTGCGTTCTCCCCACGGCATGACGATACTCGTGTTAACTGGTATCTCTGTGTCCAGAGTACTGTGTTTGGGGCGATTGAGGCTGGAAACGTTCGTGGATGATAGCCACCTCCGCACACTATAGTTGATATATATAACCCCTACAGGTCTTCAATTTTGTTCCCGATATTTCCTCTGCTCAGGGCGCGGGTAGTAGTATCATTCGCTTGCTTGACTCGAGCCCAGAGATCGATGCAGAGTCCCCTGAGGGCAAGAAGCCTGAAAACGTCAAGGGCCACATTCGTTTGGAGGGAATCCACTTCCGCTACCCTACTCGACCAGACGTCAGGGTGTTGCGCGATTTGAACCTCGAGGTGAAACCTGGGACGTATATTGCGCTTGTTGGCGCTTCAGGTTGTGGAAAGAGTACAGTGTGCGTTGGATGGTTAACTCCTTGATATATGGTCCTGACCCTGCTTTGTAGTATCCAACTCATTGAGAGATTCTACGACCCTCTCGCGGGTAACATCTATGTCAGGCTTGCTGTCAATGTTATTTATGAGTATCGATTGCTAACATTGTCCTCTTCAGATCGACGGCCAGCTTATTTCGGAACTCAATATTCAGGAGTACCGGAAGCAGATCGCATTGGTGTCACAGGAACCCGTGCGTTTTTTTTGCACACTAATGTGTTGGCTGCTGCTGACACGGCCATTCAGACACTGTACGCTGGCACTGTGCGCTTCAATATCCTCCTTGGGGCAACCAAGCCTGCCGACCAAGTCACGCAAGAGGAGATAGAGACCGCCTGTCGAAATGCCAACATCTTGGAGTTTATCGAGTCATTGCCTGAGTAAGCTCTCGAGCTTTTCTTTTGTCTGTTTCGTATTGACAAGCCTGTTAGTGGCTTCAATACTGAAGTCGGAGGTAAGGGCTCCCAGCTTTCCGGTGGACAAAAGCAGCGAATCGCAATTGCACGGGCGCTCATCCGGAATCCCAAAGTACTGCTACTCGACGAAGCGACGTCGGCACTCGATTCGAATTCAGAAAAAGTTGTGCAGGACGCTCTAGACCTTGCGGCAAAGGGACGTACGACCATTGCTATTGCTCACCGCTTGTCTACTATTCAAAACGCCGACCGCATGTGAGTGCATGTTCAGATTATCATGTATGGACACTAACATATGTGTTCAGATACTTCATCAAAGACGGCGTAGTGAGCGAGGCGGGGACTCACGATCAACTTCTTGCGCGCCATGGTGGATACTACGAATACGTGCAGCTGCAGGCACTGGATAAGAAGTAACGGCGGACATATCAAAGTGCTCAGTAATTCACGATACACAGATATACCCTATGTTTACCAGTGTTTTAATGTTACACATTGTTGATTGTCTTGCTTCGAGGTCTAGTCCCACCCTGATAATGCGTCAAAATCAGATAGTCATAATGTCCCTAGTGTTGGTGTCATTGGATCATATCCTTCACTGTGTTTATTGCTCTTTGGATTCTGTAAATCATGTTGTTGCTACATCCACCTCATCTCTATCACTGTAGATGCTTTCTTTTGGTTTACATGTTATTGCATCTATTCATTCTTTTCTACTACTCTGATGTTTTTGCATTTAACTCCTGCAACATTGTCTTTCTACTGCAAGGTTGCAATATGACTCTGACACTTCTATGAATATTTTGTTGTTGAAATCACAGGGTAAATGAATTGTGTTGACCTGAAATTTGTGATAGAACATGAAGGTTAAACAATGTTTACCTCTTGTTAGTGGTGTAGTCTTAATGAGATAGAGCTAGGAAAGTGAGTGTCCCTGCTGTCTCAGCAGCTACTCCTAGGCTAGAAGCTTCTACAAAGAAAAGAGTCATGAGTGACAAAGGCAGCTTAGATGTTTTCTAAAATGAAAAGAATCTCAAAGCTGCTATGCTATGTGTCCAAGAGTTCTTATTGATGATTCGAGCAAGAGCTATTGTAACAATGTAGATATTAAGTAGCATATATGCTACTTATAAAATATACAAGCCACAATGGTGGCTTGTGGGCTATTGCATGGAAGCCACCCACTGGGGGTGCTTGTAGACAGTGGCTAACTATACAGTTGTCCACACCTAGACTAGATAATGATAGCTTTTAAGTTGTAACTACACCAACCACAGACACCAATATAGTCATTGGCTCAGTCTGGTCGGTGTGAACAAGTAAAGTAAAACTTTACACTTTTTTGACTGCCAAAATATTTTGGTAGTACTGTGATAACCAAAAAGATCAATGCAATCTTTTGAATGAAACTGACAAGTAGAATACTCCAGAAACAGTAAACCTACGGTTCACTGTTGATTCTATAGAAGAACACCACTGAGTGGCAGATAGATCATTAGATCTATGGCTTCAATGAGAACCTGAAGCTGTGCATCTAGATCCAAAGAGGATCCAGATATGTCTGGAGCCACAGTGAGGGGCTCCAAGACTAGAATTTCACCTGCCCATGATGTGGACAAGCAGACAGGAACATCAATGAGGAGCACCAGTCCTCATGCACCTACAACACCTGTAGCTTCTGACTCGATGAGTCGAAAGCAAGTACCAGCTGATCTCATGAGATCAGCACCAGAGGAATTGGAAATGGATGATTTATCACCTGTTAAGAAAACAAAAAGAACTTCGACACAGTCAAAGTTATGTTTGTCTCTTGAGGAATTGAAACTAGCAACACTGATAACTTGCCAGGACTGTGAGTGTCCCAGTTATCCCAGGTTCAAGAATATTGTAAACAGTGAAGTTCATTGTCCCAAACAGGGACAACAGAATGTGGGTCTGCATGCTGGGAGGAAGAACACCAGTGGTACAAGTGTACAACCAGGCATATAGCTCAGATGATAACAGCCCTCAAAGAGAGCCATAGACACATAGATACTACATGTCAAGTAAGCCAATGAGCAGTGGAAGCAGCTCATGCAGTGGATGATGCCACAGACCAACTTCAAGGCTTAGGAGATGGTATGGAACTGTTAATACAGTCCCTGGAAGAAGAGGTTCAAGGGCCTCTACAAGGAAAGGCCCCTGAATGTGGCAACAATCCCAACTGGGATTGTGATGTCAACTGTGAGGTTGAAAAGGCTCCTAAGAAATGAGACAGACAGAGGATGCTGCCTCTGTCTGGTCTGAGTAACAGAAATGTTCCTTGTGAAGTGAGTGCTACCCTTGAAAAGGATAGCAGCAGTGTGCTCAAGTGTACTGAGGAAGAGACAGATCACAAGCTAGAGGCTTGTGATAGAGAAAATATCTGCAAAGGAATTTGCAGATAGAAAAAAAATATAATGAGAAAGAAGTGCTCAAAGCAGTGATCCAACAGTCACTGCAAGAGATGCTGAAGTCTGATGCTGATAGTGTTGGTACTATGACTGGCACTCACTTTAGTCTTGAATGTGAGTTTGATCACTGGGATAGGATTGAGCATGAGGTGGCATGACAGAAACACTGCACTAGAACTCCATGTGAAACACCTAGATAAATTAGGGCATATATTGCCAGAGTCGAAGGTGAGGCCTTTGACAAGCTGATTGAAGCAGCTTGAGTAGCTCTATCTGCCCTCAGCAGCAGTCATAGGCTGAGGGATGCCCATTTAACACTGACAAACATCAACCATTGTATCAGATCAATGAAGACATTGTCAATCTGCAGTGCACCCAGATGTGGGTAATAACTTACCCTGCCCACACAGGCAGATACATGTGATACCATGTGTGGTATCACCAGCAGTGACAGATCCTGAACAGAGAGTGCAGGAGGTCCATCTATGTAAGAAAGTACATATAATAGTAGCATATATGCTACTATCTAGAGTATACAAGTCACTCTAGTGACTTGTGGGCTGTATTATATAAGCTGCCCACTAGGGGTGCTTGTAGATAGTGGACAACTATACAGTTGTCCACAAGTAATTAGATAATCAGATAGAATTTACTTGTAACCACACTAAAATGCAGACACCAATAAACTTATTGGCTCAGTCTGTATTGCGTGAAAAGTAAATCTTTACACTTTTTTGACTGCCAATTATATTGGCAGCACTGCGATAAAACCAAAAAGGATCAAACAGATCTTGTTAGCCAAACCAATGAGTTTAACACTCGCTGGAATTTTCAGAAACAGCAAACAAACATTTACTGTTGATTCTTCTATAACAATAGAAGAACATCACAGAGTGGCTGATAGATCAGAGATCTATGACTTCAATAAGAACGTGAAGCTGAGCATCTAGATCCAGAGAGGATCCAGATACGTCTGGAGCCACAGTGAAGGGCCCAGACAGGAGAGTTGAGCCTGCCCACAACATGGACAGGCAAGTGGGAACATCAATGAGGATATCTAGTCCTCGTAGAACTACGACACCTATAGCTTCTGACTCAATGAGTCGAAAGTGAGTATCAGTGGATCTAATGAGATCTGCACCAGAGGAATCAGAAATGGACGAAATATTGCCCATTAGGGAAACAAAGAGAACTTCGACCAGGTTGAAGTTACAGTTGTCTCTTGATGAGTTGAGAGAAGTGCTGACAAGGGAGACAGACAATTCGCCAGGAGTGCAAATGTCTCAGCTTCCACATGTCCAAGAACATCACAGATTGTGAAGTTTTCTGTCCCAAACAGGGACCATAGAACATGGTTCAGCACACTGGGATGAAGACACCCGGTGACAAGGATACTCAACAGCGCCTACTACTCCATAAAAGATGCTCACTGCACATGCGCCTATCTTCATCAGCTTTTGCCAGACCATCATCTGCTGTGCTACCTCCAGTCTGCCAGACACATCATCTCTGCACTCATTCCATCTTCATCAATTCTATTTTCGATATGCCATCCAGCATTGCTGCCACCACATCCCATGATTCATTTCAGATGACCGCAAAGCCAGACATACACATTAGACCATGCATCGAACTTCCTAGTTGACGTTCTCCCCTTGATGTTCATTTATCCAGTCCTCCTCCATCTGTCGCATATTGTTGGTATTTTCCTCTATATGCCAAATCTCCTGAAGGCCCATACCAAATATTCCCCTCCTATCCTCCTTATCGCATTCATGATTGCATATGGGTATTTGACCCTGTCTTCCATGCTCCCTTCCACATCATTGGTTTTGACCCAAACTACGAACCAGTGAATGGTTGGCATCATATCGTACTCAGGAACTACTGGGATATCAAAGAGTTTGGTCCAGGAACAGAGATTTGCTATGGTTATGTGCCTAAGGACTTCATCAAGCAAGACTCGTCTTTGTCCTCTCTCTGGAGGAGATTCGTATCCGAGTGTCATGATTGGTTCAAATGTTTCTGAATTGTCTTCAAGTCAAGTAACACTCTTACTCATCCTCAGAGATATTTGACAAGCAACTGGAATTCCTATTGGATGGCTATGACTCATTTTCCCCACATGACTCACTCACTTCTTGGCTGTACTTCTATTTCCAATTGTTCCACATGGTCTATTGTCTGTGACTCACTTCTATTCTATTTCTGGCTTCTATTTCCAATTCACTGCCACATTTCTATTCATTTCTTCGACCACCTGACTCATTTTTCCATTTCATTACAAACCACCTTCCTATTTTGGTTTTCTGCCTCTCGCCATTAGTCATTTCTCCTGTCTGCTGTTGATGACATCGTTGTATGGCATACTTGCATCATTTGTTGTTCTGCTCATGTATATAAGGCCTGTTTTGCCTTAGTGTACCCCAATTCACCTCTTTCAGTTAGATTCACTTGTCTAAGTCTAAGTCTAAGTCTACTGCTACATCTACTACTTCTACATCTATGTCTAGGCCAGCTTTTTCAATCACATGACATTTGCTGTTGTATCTCATCCACGCTTACATCCCCGTATTCGTCATCATCATTATCACTGCTACATCTTTGTCTTCATCTTTGTTCTACCTTTGTTGCTGCTGATAGCAAAGTGCACTGAGCTGAACACCAGTGTAAGTAGCCGTGCAATGATGACACCACTACCCACTGTCTTTTGGATCCATTTCCAAAAGTAAACTGACACTGGTGATACAATCGTACAACCAGACACGTTGCCCGGATGATTACAGCTCTCAAAGAGAGCTGTAGACACATAGATACTATGCATGAAGTGAGCCAATGAGTGACCGAGGCAGTTCATGCAGTGGACGATGCCATGAACCAACTCCAAACCTTAGGAGATGGTATGGAACTGTTAATACAGTCCCTGGAAGAGGAAGTACAAGGACCTTTATGTGGAAAGGCCCCGAGCATGGAAACAACCCCAATAGGGATCGTGAAGTTGACTGCAAGGCTGAAAAGGCTCGCAAGAAATGAGACAGACAGAGGATGCCACCTCTGTCTGGACCGAGCAACAGAAATGTTCCTCATGAAGCTAGTGCTACACTAGAGCAGGATAGCATCAGTACACGCCGGCGTACTGAGGAAGAGATGGATTGTGAGCTAAAGGCTTGCAATAGAGAAAATATCTGTGAAGGAATTTGCAGATCAAAACGAATGTACAACAAGCAAGAAGTGCTCAAGGCAGTGACCCAACAGTCACTGCAAGAGATGATGAAGTCTGATGCTGATAGCATCAGTACCACAACTAGCACTCATGTTAGTCTTGAACGTGAGTTCGATCACTGGAATAGGATCAAACATAAAGCAGCATGACGGAAGCACTGTGCACTAGAACTCTGTGTGAAACACGTGGATAATCTAGCTGAGGAGGCATATATTGCCAGAGTCAAAGGTGATGCCTTCAATAAGCTGATTGAGTCAGCGAGAGTGGCTTGAACCGCCCTCACTAGCAGTCATAGACTGAGGGATGCATTCTTAATGGCTGACAAACGTCAACCATTGTATCAGATCAACAAAGACATCGTTGATCCACTGGTGCAGCAGGACATGGGTAATCATGTCCCCTGCCTGCACAGGCAGATACAGGTGAGAGCATGTGCGGGATCACTAGCAGTTACAGATCCTGAACAGAGGGTTCAGGAGGTAGTAGGAAATTCATCTACTCATGTAGATGGAGTTGCAAAGATGGTGTGAGCTGCCCTTGAGAAACACAAGGACAGTGAGCCAGACAAATCCATGCTTGCTAAAGCCAGAGTAAAACTACCTCACCCAGCAGAGTATGCTGGGAAGGCAGAGCTTGAAGAGTTCAAGAACTTTGTCTCAGGAATCCTGAGATGGCTAGGCATGAATAGTCTACTGGGTCCATCCAGCAGAACTCCAGTTGAACTATTTGGGCACTCACTTTAAAGGTGAGGCACTGGAGTGGTATGCTCAAAATATCGAGCATCATGATCAAGTCAGAATTGACTGGACCCTCCAGAGTGCAATCACTGGTTTACAACAGCAATTCCTATATGCACTCACGCACAGACATGTTATGAACAAGTTCAACACCATTGTGCAATGGACTAGAACCATTCAGGAATTGCTGAACAACATTACGAAGTACACAGCACAGATGATACACCTGCTTGATGAGTACATAATCTGCAAATGGTTCGTAGCAGTGCTTCGAGAAGCACTGCATCATGAAGTCCTAAAATTAGGCTACATGACAGAATTCAGTTCAATAACTGAATTGTATGAGGCCGCAAAGGCTGTAGAGGATGCATCCCGATATGACATTGGGTCACATAAGATGGAGTCCAGCAGCACTCACATGCCATAGGCAAAGCCAACTTCAACGAATAGTCGAAGTCAGGCTGTGCCAAGTTCGTCTCAAGCTCCCAATACAGGGAGCCACCCTGCAGTGAAGCAGAAGACATATTGTCTGCCTAATGCTCGACCTCAAGCAGAGATGAGGCTGAGTGTACCCCAAACAGGGGTACATGCTGCACAGAGAGCTGGAGCAGGAGCTCCTGCCACTTCTCACCCTCCACAGAAACCTCCTGGAGGTTCAGGAGGTCAAGGACACAGCACAGAGTTAATGTGCTACAAGTGTGGACAAGTTGGGCATATCAAGCCCAATTGCCCATAGTGGAAGAATAAACCGCACATAGCAGGTGCACAGGTAGAATAAGTGGTTGAGCCTTTGGGGAGTACTCAAGAAGGGGAGGAGGAGCCACAACGTGGCAAATTAGACAAGTGAATGGACATTCAGAATGACCATGAGAGCGAAATTGGCGAACTAGTCGCTGATTGCCAGTTGGAAATCATGCAATATCAATGGGATGATGACAACAATACAAGGATGCAAAGCTCGTATCAAGCAGATGGAGTATGTCCATTAGGAGGATTGTACGAGGAAAGGCAGCACATATATGGGGCACAAAAATCAACTACCACAATTAGTGGTGGTTCAAATCAAAACAATGACTTCTGTTTACATGCAGAAGTCATGGATAGGACCATCAAGCCTATTTATGATCATCGGTTCAGACCACATGATAAGACACACCCCAAATGGGCACGTATACACAATCAAACAATCTCTGGATATTGGGAGATTGGTGGAGTCAGAGCCCACTGTCTATTAGACAGTGGGTGTGAGGGAGTCATGCTCTCTCCATATTTCATATGTGCCATAGGCATCAAGACATTTGAACTCGAACATCCAGTTTGGTGAGCACAATATCGAGGAATACTTTGATATAGCAAACATAGATTACTACGATGCAATACTGGGAACACTGTTCCTATGTAAACTGGGAATATCCCTTGACTTTAGAGGCAAGGGATGCATCTGCATTGGAAAGGAAGTAATTCCGAACCATGCGAATGCATGGAAGTGCAGCCAGACTACCAGAATCTAGCTGAACATAAGACTTGAATTGTGAGTCTTAAACCAAAACTTGCAAGCCACACTCCATGACTTGCAAATGGCTCCTATTTACAAGTGGAGCCATTGACAAGCTTGCCAGATGGGAGGTGAGACAAGGGAAAATGGCTAGGAAAGAAAGAAAAAACATTGACTTTGGTCTACCCAACCAATGTACCAACGGAATTACTGGCATGAATCAACCATTCTTAACAGCTGATGACTTTCCCAAACTTAGGGAAAGATGGGAGCTAGAGTTCACAGATCTCTTAGGAGGTGTGCTGTTAGAACTTCCTCCTTGGAGGGAGATCAACCATGAAATTAAGCTTGTGGATGAAACTAAACAGTTTCATTATAGATTACTGAAGTGTCCAGAGGCACTTTGAAATGAACTGATCGACAAAGTCGACTGGTATACCACCGCTGGCTGGTGGGTATCAGCGTCAGTGCATTCTGCAGTGCCAGCACCATGCATTCCAAAGAAAAACAGAAAGCTCAGAACAGCAATAGACCTATGTCTTCACAATGACAATATGGTGAAGGACATTATGCCTTTCCCAGACCAGGATTCGATCTGGCATGACATAGCTTGTGCCATGTACTGGTCCAAACTTGACATGTCTGATGCATATGAACAAATTTGTGTAGTCAAGGAGGACATTGATAAGACAGCCTTCACGATGATATTTGGCACATTCAAGAGCTGTGTTATGCAGAGTAGCGATTGAAATGTGCCATCTACATTTCAATGTCTCATGACGTTGATTTTCCATAACCAAATTTGTCGATCAGTCCATGTATACTTGGATGATATATTCATCTATTCAAGCTCTCTCGAAGAGCATGCAAAACACCTTCAAAAGGTGTTTGAAATACTATGTGAGGCACATCTGTTCCTCAGTGGAAATTGATCCAAGATCAATTTGTATTTGCCCTGTATGGAGTGCCTTGGTCATATCATAGATGACAAGGGCATCCATGCAGATGTGGATAAAATGGGGAAGGTTCGAGGTTGGAGAAGACCTTGAACATTTAATGATGTCCAAATATTTCTAGGACTCATTCAATATCTGGCACCATATATGCCAGATTTGACAGCATATACAACTCCCTTATCAGGGAGTGCACGAAACAACAGGACATTCCAATGGACACCCTTGATGGATAAGTGTTTTGAATCCATCAAAGCACTAGCGTGTAAGGCTCCAATTCTGAAGCCTATAAATCATGCTAGTTCAGAACCCATTTGGGTTATGACAGATGGCTCCAAGTCTGGAGTTGGAGCAGTCTATGGACAGGGTCCAGACTGGATGACTTGTCGTCCAGCAGGGTTTCTTTCAAAGAAATTCAGTCCCATGCAACAGCGTTACAAAATGCATGAGCACGAGACAATAGCTATCCTAGAAGCACTCATGAAGTGGGAGGATCAACTACTAGGTCACCAGTTCACACTGGTGACAGACAACAAAGGTCTTGAATGCTTTGAGATGCAACAGCATCTGTCTGACAGACAGGTGTGCTGGTGGGAGTTCCTCTCCCGATTCAATTATACCATGGTACATGTACAGGGGTGGAGAACAAAGTAGCCAACTGTCTGTTGTGCTACTACAAGAGTGATAAGCAGGGTGAAAGTCACCCTGCATAAGAATACATAAATGCAGATGTGTGGCTAGATCCAGATGGAGAGTTCCTCCCAATGGATTGATTTGTAGAAATACGGATGGCTGCAGCATGATGGTCACAGTGATTACGAGATGCAACAGAGCAGCATATCACTGACACACAGCAGATGAAGCAAGCAGGGGAAGTACCTCCCATGCAAGTGGAAGGTAATGAGGAGGACAATGTACTAGCTACAGTGTCTGGTGTGGACCCAGAGAGTCTACACTCATGTGTAGAACACGAGTTTGACCTGAAATGGGCTGTAGCCAAGGGCTATGGGACAAATCCAATACTCAAGAAAGTATTGGCAAATCCTGAAGCTCACCCCACATTCAGGGTGAGAAATGGACTGGTTTGGACAAAGAACCAGTTCAACAAAGACATTGTGTGTCTTCCCTGGGAATTTTTTTTTCCAAGGGGAGCAGAATGGTTGAGATAATTATGGATCATGCACACAGAGTAGTTGGCCATTTTGGGCAATTCAAAACCGACAAGTACATCAGACAATCATACTGGTGGTTGGGAATGGCAGCAAACATAGAGTCATTGTGTAAATCCTGTGCAGCCTGTTGGGCTGCAAAGAAGGATAATAGAAGATCAGCAGGGTTGTTACATACCCTGCTGATACCTGATAGACCATGGCAGTCTATCGGAATGGACTTTGTTGGTCCATTGCCAGAATTGAAGGGTCACAACTATTTACTACTTGTGATTGATAGACTCATGTCTATGGTGCATCTAGTGCCAACTACGATGAGAGTTATGGCATGACAAGTCATGTGGTTATACCTCAAAGAGATAATACATTTGCATGGAGTACCTGAGTCAATCATCTCGGATTGCGACTCCAAATTCACCTCCATCTTATGGAGAGAATTGCAGCAAATCATGGGCACAGAATTGCTCATGTCCACAGTGTTCCACCTGCAGATGGATGGAGCAACAGAATGAGCAAATCGTTCTGTAGGGCAAATACTCCGCATGGTAGTGCAGAGTGATCAGAAGGATCAGGCCAAGAAATGCACAACGGTAGAATTTGCACTGAACAGTTCAGTCAGTGCACCCACAGGATACACACTGTTCAAATTGAATGGTGGATACTTGCCCCATATTGGGCAAGTACTATCAGTGGATACAACCTTTAGAGGAGTACAGCAGTTTGCGCAACAAGTGTTGTGGAACTTGATTGATGCTCACAATGCAATCATCACAACTGAGTACAGCAGACAGATGCTGCAAATACCAGACACTATCAGGGAATGATGTACAAGGTTGGACAGCTAGCATATCTGTCTACAAAGAACCTGTCCTTACCTAAAGGACGGGCAAAGAAACTAGTGCCCAATTTTATTGGACCGAATTGTAAGAATGTAGATTCTTACTGTAGCATATATGCTACTACTTAGAGAATATAAGTCACCAGAGTGACTTATGGGTCAGATTATGTCAAGCTGCCCACTAGGGGCGCCTGTAGATAATGGACAACTATACAGTTGTCCACAACTAATTAGATAATCATCTTAATCTTACTTGTAACCACACACATTGCACACACCAATATACCTATTGGCTCAGTCTGTTTGTGTGAAACAATTTAAGTATCTTACACTTTTTTGACTGCCAATTTTATTGGCAGTATTGTGAAATCAAAAAAAAGATCAAACCAATCTTTTACCCAAACCGACGAGTATAACACTTGCCGGAAGTCTCAGAAACAGTAAACAGCAAATGTTTACTGTTGATTTTTAACTGAATGACGACTGTGTACGATCGACATCTGGTTACCCTGCAAACTCAAGCTTGTAGAACTACGGATGTCGTGCATACTTCAGGTCTCTCTCGTATTGAGGGAGTGTGGACGACAGATTATCTGTCACCCGAGACTGAGATGGTTAGAGGGTTATGGGTCTCTCACAGACCAACAGATATGTACGGGTAACCCCCGTGTAGAATAGTGTGCCAGATTTGACTACTAACATCTATCCGAGTTACCGGGATAGATACTGAGGGCGTACCTATACCTTCAGCAACAAAACTGAATTTGGTGGTGATTAACACCATCAACCAAAAACACGCCGTATATACGTGGTGGAAAGAAGTATACCAGGAGGATCGTCGTCCTGCCTGAGGTAGGCGAGTTATGTTCGAAACGTAAGAGCATAGTAGCAGTAGTAGGGTAACTATCCCGTACTCAAGGCTGACCATTAGTCACTGATCAAACGGTTAAAACGAGAGTACCAGTAGGACCTGCAGGTAATCGAGCAGATTAAACGGCGAAACACCGAGGAGGAGGGGAAGAACTCGGGAGGGACTCACGAGTTGGTGAAGGAGATTGACACGTGGACGATACGCGTCAAACAAGAAGGTGACATCCGTTAACCCGAACTATACGGGTTAAACAGGTGTGAGTATCGTACAATCGAGACACGATGCAGGAACTGGAGGACTTGGAGGTCCTCCAAAAACACCTCCCACTCTTCGTCGTCCTCGAGGGTGAGGTCGAGAAACACATCGAACATGGGGACAAATGAGTCCGAGCAGAGACGAACACCAGCTCGTAATCCACCTCCTATACAGTAGACGAAACGACATCCTACCGAGGGACATAACCCTCGAACTCTGTTCGAACGTTGTCGGACTGAAACTGATAAACAACTTGATTCGAAACGAACGCCACGTACTCGCGACGATCTGAGGTAGAACTATAGTATAGTCCTACGTAGGAGATGTCGGAAACGCCGGAGTATCTTAAGTCAATAACTTGACTTAAGACAGCACATCGGGTCAAAATCCTGAAGTACTACGTCACGAAGAACGTCGCGACGATGTTTGGTGAACGCCTAGTATATAAGTAGCCCGCCACAGCCAAATGAAAGTCTTTACCTAGGTTTCTGTCACCCATCACCACAGTAGCAACGTGTCGATGAATGTGACCACAAGTCGAGTCACGTGAAGTGATAGTCGTCGTTGTTTCCATCTTGCTTCTACTTCTACTCCTGCATCGTCACTGCTACTACTACTGCATTAGACTACTACATTCGCATCTACTCTATGTTGTCGCTCACAGTACACTAACTGTTTCGACCGGAACTGCATCTGTATCTCCATCATCTGTCATCATCATCTGAATCTGAATCTGAATCTACTCACTTAGGTTGACTTTCTCCACTTAACCCCATGTGATTCCGTTTTGTCCGGAATATATGTACTCGTCTTGTTGTTTGTTACACTCATACGGTATGTTGCTACAACAGTTGTCGTCTGTCCTCTTTACTGATTACCGCTCTCCGTCTTTTGGTTTTATCCTTCCACCAAACATTACTTTACCTTTTACTCAGTCCACCAGCTTCTTTACTTATCTTTACACCGTCGTTTAACCTTTATCTTCGGTCTTTATCTTATCTTCACTCAGTGTCTGTTATCTGGTACACCTTGTTAACCTTTATCTTCATGTCGGTTCTTCACTCACTCAGTACACCCCTTTTACTCAGTATCGGTAGGTTATCCTAAGGTCAACGAACAGTTTATAGAGACTCCTACTCATTCTCACAATGAACTGAACTTCTGTTAAGTCTTTGTAAACTTGGTTAGTACTGTGAACCTATACTTAGAGGAGGTCTCTCTCTTGCTTCTGCTCAGAACGAACTACTTCAGGAATCCGTGTATTGATATCGTTTAGAGACAAGGACCTGGTTTGATAAACTATAGGGTCATCAAGGACTCATACTATGCTACGGTTGGTAAGTGACCAAACATCAAACCCAGCTTCGACTACTGCACCTTCCCTCGTACCTTCTGTCCCAGTTTATGGGTATACGTTAGTACTTACGCTATTCCTCCTATCCTCCCCTTATAAACCATACCCGGAAGTCCTCTAAACCGTATATCTCCTTTTATGGTTGTTATACGCTGTCTACCTCCTCCTGACCTATTTACTTGTAGTTCCCCTCTTGCAGTTGATCCTTCAAGCTACGTACCAGATTACACATACAGACCGAAACGCCAGTAGACTTTACTTAGTACCCTACACCACCGTCGTTACGACCTACCGTATAGCTTTTATCTTAACTACTTCTACCTTACTCACGTCTCTACTACACAGACCGTCTGACCTCCATCGTGTCGTCTACTACCAGACCGTTTCCGACTACTTCTATCCGCACACACGTCACTCGCAGAAAACATCACATCATCCACGACAGCTCATAGTACGAACAGTCACCTACATAGTAGGTACGACGTATGAAACATTACAGCAAGTCATTGAGGACTTGTCAAAATCAGGAAACGTGCTAACACAGTTTGGACAAGCTACGTACAGATACGTACTCACGTACATCCTTAACGACAACGTTTCGTCGCTAACGTGAGAGTTCCCAGGTTAGTTGATGCTTAGTTAGTACTACGAGTTATAAAACTCGTATGGTGAGGTTACGGAGTGGAAACTCCGCTCACGGGTTTATCAAGTCGACCTCAAGGTACGACCTACCGGGGTCATCCGATAAGTACGGATTGGTAGAGTCCTAGGGACTCTGTTTCAAGAGTTTAAGAAGCTCTAGACGAAAGGGTCGTATAAGACGACCCACTCCATCAAAATGAGACCGAAATCGTTTGTTCCTAAACAGACCGAGCGACAGAAACACAAAGAGTACCCGTCGAGCGTGGTAGAAACGCTGAGGTACATGTATACATCTACCTAAAGGAGGATGGAGGACTTGGGAGGTAAGTCCTAGGTATTGACGATCACTATGGTGTGTACCATAGTGAACATAGACGGACACGTCCACTCCTCGTACTAATGAGTACAGGACGACGTGACCACCTAGCCACTACAGAAGCAACTAGACTATGTTGTCAGCTGTAAACAGCCGGTAATTCTTGTGTAGGGAGTCAGATATTGACGATGACTCCCACTTAGCTCGGTGAGAACGACTGAGTTAGTCAAAGAGCTTTCCGTAACGGAAGTTAGGTCCGTTATATATGGAGGAACTGATCTAATAGGTACACAAATCGTACCTCAAGATCGTGTGTCACGAAGACAGCGCGACGGAATACAAACTAGGATAGGGTCACTAACCTGAGTGTAAGTTCTGATTGCACGTACGATCAACACCATGACTGTGATAACCGTAGTCTGAAGTAGTAGATGGCGTCACTGACAACCCAGTGACGAAACTCGTGAAGAACGAGTAACATGTAGGAAAAACTAGACGTTTAAGGAAGTGTCTATAAAAGAGATAGTGTTCGGAGATCGAGTGCTAGGTAGAGAAGGAGTCATACGATCGTACATGACTACGATAGGACGAGATCCTATCGCGAACGAAGTGCTCCTGGTAAGGAGAACGAACCAGGTCTGTCTCCACCGTAGGAGACAGATAGAGCAAAGAACGTTCGGAAGAGTCGGAGCGCTAGCTGAAACGCTAGGGATAACCCTAACAAAGGTGCGAACCCCCAGAAAGGTGCATTTCCAGGAACATGAAGGAGGAGGTCCCTGACATAATTGTCAAGGTATGGTAGAGGGTCCCAAACCTCAACCAAGTGTCGCAGTAGGTGACGTGCTCGACGGAGTCGACGAGCAACCGAGTGAAGTGTACATCACGGATACACAAATACCGAGAGAAACTCCCGACATTAGTAGGTCCGTTACAAAGGTCAACATACGAGTATAGTGACCCAAAGAAGAAGGGTCACATAACTGGATACAAGAAGGCAGGGACAAACCCTACCACTTGAAGCACTAGACGTTACAAGAACTTGTATACCGTCGACCCTGTAAGCGTGAGGGTCTTTGAACAGTCACAGTGAGTAGTCGTGAAGAGAGTTGAGTAGCTCTCTACTAACATCGAAGCTGGACCAGTTTAAAGAAGAACAAAAGAATTGTCCGCTATAAAACAAGCAAAGACTAAGGAGACCACGTCTAGAGGAATCTAGACGGCTATGAACGAAAGTTGAGTACCTCAGTCTTCGATGTCCACAGCATCAAGATGCTCCTGATCTATAGGAGTAACCACAAGGACAAGTGGACAGGTGCAACACCCGTCCGAGTTGAGAGGACAGACCCGGAAACCGACACCGAGGTCTGCATAGAACTAGGAGAGGTTTACGATCTGTAAACCGAAACTCAAGAATAACTTCAGTATCTAGATAATAGATAGTCGGTGTGACACCACAAGAAGATAACTAAATC
>MU134383.1:3989-33404 GCA_015039355.1 Ramaria rubella | reverse complement strand
TGACAAAATTTCATGACCAGGGGAGGCTTGTTCCGTATACCCAGACTTCTTGACCAGTTCCTCAAATTCGTCGATGTAATCACCAACCGTGCGACGATTTTGATAATATTGACGAGACTCAAGCTTGGTCCTGGCAGTAGTCTCTTCATGAGGAAGGAAGAATGTTGATTTGAATGCTTTTTCAAAAGAAGCCCAAGAAGGATGAGTAGGCCTGCCAGTTTTGGTTTCCACCTCAAAGATATGTGTGGCAAATGAAGAGGCACGACCAAATTTCATGAATGACAGGGCCCATAGGACCTTGGCATGATCATTGGCAAATTTGGTTGGACATAGGGCAAGGTAGAGCTTGCATGAGTTTAGGAAGGCTCATCCTTTCTCTCTGTCACCACTGAAGTCAGCTGGAGTGGCAGGTATTGCACGTTTGTGAGTGGGGGGGGGGAGAGTGATGTGGTCATGAGGTTGGCGACATCATGATTCAAGGTGTGTACTTGGACATCTGTTTGTCAGAGTTGTTGTGATAACAATTCCTTCTCCTCTCTTTCAACATGTAGGGCAGTCTCTAGGACAGCAACACGTTGGTGAAGCTCATTGTAAGCCACTTGTAAATCAAAGGAAATAGGGTCTTCAGAGATGGGTGTAGACATAGTGGAGATAGATGGAATACAGGGTGCTATGTAGAGAGTGTACCAGAGGGGTTCTGAACTGCTATGCACCTCAAGAAGTCAATTCAGAGACAATAGCAACAGCAGCCAGTCCAGTAAGTTGTCAGGCTTTTCTACTATAAGGGCAACCTCCAGGGGAAGTGGAATATCACACTGAACACTGGCAGATGGGAATCCGAAGATATATAAGCTCACAGAAGACTACATACAAGGATACACACCTGGCAGATGGGAATCTGAAGAGAAAAGCCTAAGGTTCCCACTGCCGAGATAACTACCTAAAGGAGTACGCAAATAAGCGCCGGAACGTACTGTGATTACATAATGGGGTTGGAATCCATTCCCGTTACATAACCGGGCGCTTAAGTAAGCGAACTTGAACGAAAAGATAGGGGCAAGGGAGATAATGGGGGGAAGGGAGAAGTGGGGAAGAATAGATAGAAAGAAGAGATAATAGAGAAGTGTAGAACCACATGGAAATGGAGTTCCCCTTATACTACCACACCACTGTTACATCACAGGAATAATCTGCAGATTCTATTTGCCATATAGTTCTTAAAATTCTCTGTACTTTTGAACTTTCTCTTCTACAGAGTCATCATAACTCCAAATATATAATTTCACATCAGCCTCAATTTCTTTAACTTTTATGAACTGTAGAAGTAGGCAAGACTTTGTTCTGTTTTTCACTGCCCCTCTATCTTTAATTTAGAATTGATTGAATTTCCCTTCAGATTCCCCTATTTTAGCTCTTGTGGTTTCCTTGAAACACTCTCAGAAATGACCAGTCTAGATATATTCTCTCATGCTGTTTATTGTCTCCAGTCAAAGAAGAGTTTCTACAGTTACTTCATATATTTCTCATTATGTAATATCTTCTTCAAATATTAAATAAGTATAATTTTGAAGATATGTAAATACATGACAATGTCATGTTTTCTTCAAAAATATGCATACTGCTGTACTGCTAGGTTCTCAGCTCCCATCTGACCTCCCCTGTTTTCAGACTTGCCTTGGTAAATTGTTTCTATTTCAGTTTTGGCATAGTAAGTATTGGCCAGTTTTTGCAACCACACAAAATCCCCCAAAAGACTTGGTGACAATTTTACATAATGGAAAACTGGGAAACAGTTCGTTAACTGGCTTCCATGCCAAGGTAGGTCTCGGATGATTTGTCTTTGCAACAAATCATTTTAGGTTCCAATGGGAAACCAAACTGAGGCTGCCACTGGAGACATACCTTTAAATTCATGCACAGAACTTCATTTATACAAAATGTTTATGCCTGCCACATCATATTGAGTTCAAATCACATCCAGGCCTTCTGATGCCACCATGTAATCTGACTTGGAGATGTTGAAATTGGGAGTGGGCAAATGGGCAAGGTCTTACTGTAACCACTCCAAAATCCTCTGGAAATGGTACAAACTCCAGTACCCCACTTTCCAGGTTTAGGATGATTCAATGCGGAGCCAGGTGGCATCCAATCCTTGTCTGGGACCCACTGCTTGGCCAACCACTGTGATCCGTCAATAAGGTAAGCCTGCCACAAAAGTCAAGAGAGGCTGGTCACGAGTCTAGGCCAAGGGGGCTCCAAGACAGAAAATGTCCTGAGTTGGAACTTTTTGACTTGTGGAAAAATATGCAGCATAATTTCATGGGTGTTTGGAGTGTCTGATTTGCTGTCCTAAAATTCAGGTTCACACTCTTTTTCACCTGTTTGGAGCCAACCTGATACCTAGCGCAATAGAGGCTAGGTCATCAAGGACTTGATCCTGTTGATATATGCAATAGGGTGGCCTAATTGGCTTAGGTGCTAAAGAAAAGTCACCGCTACTCCAAGTATGCCAGCGGAACAAACGGCGAGCTTGGACAGGTTAGGTATATTGACTATGGCAAAGAATTTGAGCATATGGGGAAGGGAGCAGCCCAACAGGGAGAGGGATTTGAGATGATCAAGTGAGAATTTGGGCACAGAGATAGTAGGGAAGGCTTGAGAGACGGTGGATACGCTAGAGACCTCTGACCAGTTCAGCTCTGGTGAGTGTGATATGACCTGTAAATGTTCAGATAATTACATCGCTACATTATGGAGATTAGAAACCTCGAGACCATTCCAGACCATAGGAGACACAGGGAGTGAACAATTAAGGAAATATACCTCACGAAGGAGGGGGGCATCCTGGAATAACTGTGCCCTCTTGACCCATGAATGATCATAAACAGCTTGAGCTGCTTGAAATGTGGTCCAACATCGTGAGCTACATGAGACCAAAATCGCTTGGATATAGAAGGACCAATGATGACAACAGAAGGCATTTGGAAGGGCTCGAGCGATTTTTGAAATGGAAATATATTAGGGCAAAATTTCGCTCTACGGAGGCATTCTTGGAATAGATCATGGGTTTATGGGCAACATCAGCAAACACGATGTTTATTATGTCGTCAGACAGAGAGTTAACCGACATAGTTTGCAGCATTGGCCCAGAACCGAGTGATCTCAAGGAGCTACATCTGTATCTCAGTATGAGATAGTATGTTCAAGCCTGGAAATTTGGCTGAGTACCGTGGTGTTGACGGGAACTAAGAACGTAAGAGTGTGTCCTGCATATCATATCCAAGTTGGAGGTTCATCAGTGAGTTTCTCTATCGATATGGTGGTCCATCACGAATGATGTTGCCTGGTTCTGTATCACTGTGAGTGACAGCAGCATTGGCTCTGTTTGGCGGCCGGATGGCTTCATGTGCTTCCATCAATGGCTGGATCTTCGCAGACTTGCTTGGATGCGTACTGACCATGCATGGTGACTGCATAGCTGCGACAAGCATCCACGATTTCCAGAAATCCTTGTCACAATGGAGCTCTAAATCTTGTACTATCTGGATTGTGCAGTCCCACTTCTGCATTCCTGGGTCTAAGATTGGAGCCACTCTATCAACATTATCATTATATGATCCCTGGTCTAGAAGTTAAAATCTGACCCCATCCAGGCTACTGGTATGGTTGGCCAAATAAGGCTTACGGAAAGACAAGATGGTGCCTCTCTCACAAAAGAGCTACATAATTTAACTTTAAACCCCCAATACAGCAGCCACATTATGGTAAAATGGAGGAGTGCTGTGTGTGGGTGAGACGAGCCGAGGACAAGCTGTACCTTGCGCATCAATTCCGTATGCAAGAGCGTGTGCATACTCAATCTATGTCATGTAAGCACAACCTCTTTGTTTCTACAAAAGTGCATGGTGAAATTTACTCAAATACACCCATCTTCGGTATGAAAGGGATGTTCACAAGCTATGTAAGCAGGTATAAATACACAATTGCTTACAAAGCTTTCCTCTCCACATGCACATTGCATCAGTCTTGTGGATCCAGTGGCAGTGACCGTAAGTACTTATAGCCTGAGAATAAATTTGTTCAAGTTGTCCATTGAGGTGCCATTGAATGAGTGCAAATATTTTGATGAAGTTCTACGTAGTATATGTGTGCTGGCTCCGACCAGATACAACCCACGTGTCTCCTCCTTACAACCTGTCTAAACATCAAACTCATCGTGTCCAATGTGCTCAATCTCACCCAAAGATCCTCCTGGAATCACTTTGGCCTGAAATACCACAAATCATGGCTGCACCAAGTACTAAATGAGTGCATCAAAGCCAAGCACAAGGTGAGTCCCTCACGCATTTTCAAGGACTCCAATGCTCTGAAATCTCATTAATGGCTCAATATTTGATGCTACCACCATGCTAACTCCATTGAACACATGTGAGTACCTTTAGTTGAGCTCAGTTGAACATAGTCTGCTCTGATGCTTGAAGGTGGGTGGCTGCTAGTTTCAGATGATCACCCCTCTCTCATAAAGTGTGAGTTGTCATCTTGAGCATAAGGTTTTGAGAACACAATGATCACTGACAATGGATGATGCAGGTCCACAAATGCATCAGGCAGCTTGCCGAACCAGGCACTGTCTGCGTCAACCGTTTTTTTTTGTGACCATCCTTGTCTCCAACTCTGCCATCGTTGGTACCAAGATCCTTGCATTTACGCCACTATGCCATATATGTCAGTATTTTTTGATTTTAAAAATTACCATGCAGGCTGCCTACTAAATTTGAAAACCCCCAGGGATGGGTCATAGTACCTATGCAGAGCTTCCTGATAGGGCCTCGGAACTTGATGAGGAGGTACACGTGCTGATGATATCCATGACTCTCTTCAAAGATCAAACGTACATGGGCATAAGTGGGCCACCTCTGGGCTATCTTGCATTCTACCTCATGGGCCTGAGGACACCCCATCTAACCTGATCCCACCTCCATATTCTGGATGATGCAAGCAAGTACTTTGACATTTATTTCCCTGAGGTCCATACGATTGATGACCGGGGGTCTAGATTTCACCTCTCGTTCTATGGCACGTGCTCCGAGGCATTTCCCCCTGCAACCTCACCAAAAATGTTTGCTCCTGCCATGTGCATGCAGTAACTACCTTCCCTTGGAGACAGGAGAAGAGGTTTTTTTAACAGCGATGAACAATAGATTGGATTTTACCCTCCATGCTGGCAGCCCTGACCACCTCAGAAGAGTATCATCGGAACCTGCAGGAAGAAAAGGTCTGCCCCCCAGCATGTGATTTAAAGAGAGATATTAACATCTGCACTCGCTTGGAAAACATTTGCCAGGGCTCTCTTTCCAATGAACCCCCGTGCCACCAGGAATCTGCTAGCAACAGCATATTGGAGGGAGTAACATGATTACATACACATTTTCCGAAAGAAAAAAAAAAAATAAAAAGAAAAAAAGCCCCCTTCCATAGAATCTGCCACTCCGGCCCTGACTTTTTTTGTTTGTTTGTTTGTGCGGCCATGCCAGGGCCACTGCGCATCTGCCCAGGCTCAAGTTATTCCTTAGGAATGGAGGTTGTATGGTCCCGTCCCATGGTCTCCATCTCAATTGCCAGGCTCCACATTCAAGTTGGTCACCCCAGTGCCACCTGCCGTCACCGCTCACAGCTTCAAGTTGTATGCCCTAAGAATCAATTCTATGACTGGGAGGCTGTATATTGAGGACCAAAAGTCAATGTTGGTTCAAGTTAGTTTATGCAAAGGCAGGGAAAATTCACCTACACCACCATCAGAACCACACCCCAAGGTTGTTTTTGACATTTGTTTAACATATGCCATGCCAGTGGGACATTGAGGATTACCCCAGCGAGTGTCAAGGCTGCACCGGTGAGAGAAACACACATGCAGATAAGCTTGGTTTTCAAGTTGAAACTCATGATTTTAGTCGCAGTTTACGGTTCGTGGTTACGGTGGTAGCATTGCCTTGACCGACTGGTGTTCAAGTTTGTGCGTGAGCGCACACATGTGACCAGACTCACACACAAACTTGACCAGATTTAAAACTGGAAAAACCACAAGTAAATTGTACTGGTGCGTCAAAGTCAAAAGTCTGCTTACGTCTTTTCGCTAACTACACCAACCATGTAAGTGCGAGTGGAGCTTGGGGTCAGTCTGACCTTTACTTTGTGGATCACGGACTCAGTTCTTGCATTTAACATGGAGATTTCTCAAGCTCTTGACAGGTAGGGGGTGGAATGCACTGCTGACAATAACATCATAAGTAATGTTTATTTGGAAACATGACTGGACTCTGGGGAAGGATCCATAGGCAACCCCTCTTCTTGCATGTGATGCCAGACTACAAAATGTACTCCCATTAGGATCTTTATTTTGGATTGTCACGGTTTGCACCGCTTCTTTTAAATGTTTCTGGTATATTTTATGTTCTTGTTCCCTCGAGTGTCTCCATCTCACACCTGAAGTCTCTTTTCCATGGTTCCTTAGCATCAAGAGAGGTTCGTTTCTTCCCTCTGCTGCCAGTGCCATTTGCTAATCATTCATGTGCTGGGGAGTAGTAGTAGTAAGTTGCATGTAGACCTTTGTCATCCCCAACCATCGATCCCCAATGGGTTATATTAGTTGCCAAGGCTTTTTATGGTGGGAAGGTCTTAACCATCGTGGTCCCAACAAAGGGCTTATCACCGTATATAGAACCCTGGCAGCAAATCTCAGGGCAGAAACTGTGTGGTTTTTGCGCACGGTCATTTCTGTGACTTGGCGATGGCATGAACATCTTGCAAGGCCCAAACGTCAACGGTTGTAAAACCAGTGCCCCTGGGCCTGTCCTGTCCCCATCACGGTTTCAACCCGAAGTTCTCTCCTCTCATGCCTGCCATCGTCAACTCTGACAGAATCATTCAGGTGCCTCTGAGGCACAAGAGTCGATTACTACTGGTGAAGCAAGAATTTGGATGTGTGGATGTCATAATCATCACTGGATGTTTCTTGACCAGACTTTCATTTCAGACACAGCGGCGGATCACTTGGAAATAGTGATCGGAGCACGCTGAGGTCCCGGTCAATTGATAAAAACTAACAGCCAATTAAAACATTTAAGCATGCCCCATAAAACTGTAGAAAGGATATTCTGTCGGACAACTCTTTTCTTCCACAAACTTTCTTGCTAGTAGCTGCAAGATACATTCATTGGTTTGAATTCTCAGACCACCCTTGCATGCCCCATTACGCACAAATCTGTGAACCCAGTGAACACAAGTCTCTGGCCCTTATGCGCCACAGCAAAGTGGGCCAACTCCCGACCAGTGAAGGCTATTACTTGACTGGGGTAAGTGGGTATTTTCATACCCAATTGTGAGAAACATAACTCACCCCCCTCCCACCCTTCTCCTGCCAGTATCACCCACACAGGGGTGATCTGACCAGTCAATATGCATGATGTCGCTTCCTCCCTCCTTCAGTGCCAGAGTGAAGACAACTCTGCCAAAGTCCAACACAGGGTGTTTCCTGAATGTGTTCATGACACAGTTGTTCTTAAGTATTCTCTGATACGCTCTGCAGACGGCGCAAGTAAATCAGCCACTGATGGCTTGTGAATGATGCATGCACATACAGTTGCTGCCTGGACCAATTATCAGGGTCATACCATTGTAGCAGGTTGCTCATTTTGACAAAAACATGCCACTTCAACACCTGTAGAAAAATATCCAACACTGTTTCCACATGGGGTTCTTGGGATCTCAAGTCCAGAGTCACCAAGGGTTGGCTAGAATACTGTTCCCAAACCCCAACATGACACTGCTTGGTGCCCCTAGAGAACCGAGTCTCTTTGCATGTGAGGTCTTTAGCCAAGGGCTGCCAGGCCGCCATAATTTCCTCATTGGCAGCTTGGTTGAATACCCGATCAAATCGCATGATGAGAAAGTTGGGAGCATCAGTTGCAGGCGCCGGGTCCGGGCTGGAAATGAAAAAAATTCCACCATCGGGGAAACTAGGCAGTTGGGTTGGATCCGTAGCGTATTCTTCTTTCACCAGCCTGATGCCTTCAGCCTGAGATGCAGGTCTCTTGGTAAAACGGCGTATCGGCGCTGTATAAATGTAATGTCCTGGGTGCATCCTCAGCAAGCAGCATGCCAAGTGAAGCCTCACTGCTGTTTTGGGCCACCGTCTTCAGACATGCGGGAAGAACCCTCTCCATGTAGCGTGCTCTGCGTTTAGCGAGGCCGTCTTTCGATCTCTTGCCCCTGTTCTTGCACGGTTGGCTAGTAAGGCGGTCTGTCGATGCGAAAAAGGACTCATAAGCATAACTTCATCTCGCTAGCTCGTACGCTCACCTTTCGACATGATGTAGAGGTGTCAGGCTGGGCGAGAACATGGCGTCAGTGAGTTTAACCGGCACTTCTTGTCGTGCAAGTGCCATGAGAACATGAAAAATAAATGGAGGGGCTCACCTTGTATCGTACCCTCACGAATGCGTGAGTTTAGCTCCAGGTGATCGCTCTTGCGTACGTCAGCGCCGTCACAACTACGGCGCCTCTGAAATTGAATCCTCATACCGTGTCCGTTCCCCAAACCAAGGACCAACTTCCGTCGTCCAGGCTACCCTCTGCGTCGCCCGCCATCTTAGTTCGTCGAGCGACACCCGGTCCTCGATCAACTCACTCACTCGAACGGACCACCCGATAGCATGCCCTCTCAAGGTATTTCTTTCCCTTCATTTCCACATAAGTACTTTACAAACCACGTTCCGTCAGCGGAGCCGATATCCAACCCGATACAGGTTCTCTTGTGGCATCATCGGTTCCGAAGTCGTCCGACGGGAACGAGTCGCTCCCGTCCGGCCGTTCAGCACGCAGACGACAAACACTTCTGCTCAGCACATGGCGTCCCTTCACAACCGCGAACACATCCTCTGCAATATCCAGAGCCGCGCGTGGGGATGATGCTTGATCATATCTCTGCGCTAAGCAGCCACCGCTGAGACGTGTGATCGCAAACGCCTGGCTTGGGAAGCCAAAAAAGCAACAGAAAGCGAGGTTCTCCTGGGACGTGCAGCTCTACCTCGTTCCAGCTCAGAAACCCCTGGCTCGACGACCATCCTCCCCGCATACCATACCTCGATGGAACGCAAAGGTCTCTCGTGGCCTACAGGTGCGCACGTCCGACCATCTCCTTACGTTCCGCGTCCACAAGCCTATTTCCCGCGTCAACAACCCTACGTTCCGCCTGGACCACCTTCCTATTCATCAGCCTCATTTGCCTCTCGCCTTCGTTCTCCCTCTTTCCTTCCTCACAACATCATGCCATGTCACCAATATCTTAGAGATTAGCGTCATCCCCAACTCATGTTTAGCCGCTTGCGGTAGATATCAATTCAAGTTGCATTCATGCGCAGACGTTGTTAATACACACGCACAGTTGCCCTCCTATTTGACAACTCTTCAATCCTTACCAACTCCCTCCTCCATCTCATCTACAAATCGTTTGAAAGCATGATAATACTCCAGAACCTTTCGCCTGTCCTTCAAATACACCATTCCAAGCACCGTCTCTGGTTTGAAGCGCCGAACATACGTATCAGCGGCAGGATACTGTCCTGTTCCCACAGCCTCCATGAGAGCTAGAGTAATGGGCACCAGGTAGAACGTAGGCGTCGTTCCGACCAGCGTGATCGCAGGTATGACCTGCTCCTATTCAGCCCACCAAACGTTCGATATCAGAGGCGTAGCTTACCTGCTTCTCTCTAGGTGGAAGGTGTTTCGTACGTCTCATGTTGTTGTTATGTTCGAATGCAGCCATTGCCTCGGGGATCATTCGTTGGACCGGCTCTCCCTTCCCCGTCTTCTTATCCTCTTCGATGAGCAAAATGGTGGAACCTTCGGTATGTGAGCAAGGCACGACGACAATTGAAATGTCAGCCTTCGCCGACCTTGTCTCTCCGCAGATCGTGAACGTCAGATCCTGGCGCCATTTGACTTGGCGACGGTTGTTCGTGTATTCCATGAAGTCTAACAGCCTCGTGGCGAAGAGATCCACATTCGGTTCCACGTCTCCTCTCTGGGTTAGAGCTTCTCGCATTGCCCACGCAAGACGCGCGCTCGAAGAATCGCTCATATCGTATCCATTTTCGAACCGGAGGAAATCAGTTTCGAAAGGGAGCTCCGAAACCGGAGCCCCAAAGAATTCGACCTCCGAGACATCATCCATCTCAATGCGGTAGGCCTTGAGTTCCGAAGGGCTCCAGTCAGAGGCTGATTTTGCTGATCGAATTATGTTCGCCATGGTTCAAACCACAAATGCAGCAAGACTCTTTGGCACTCCGCCATATTACGTCATCATCGTACCTTTTCTTTTCCACCATGGACTTGTCCACTCTCTGCGATCCACGCCGGCCCGAACCGTCGTCGCTCATACCTATGTCATTGCTCTTTGACGAGATGGTGGATCTTGGGCGGAGTAACCCTCAGCTCGACGATCCTCCGGACCCTTCTCCTTTCTCGACTCACCGGACGACCGCTTCCACCTCGTGGGAGATGGCCATCGACCCCCTCAATACGCAATCATCTATGCAGATCTCGTCCTCTCGTCTTAACGACCTTGCGATTCCTATAGGAACCCACCGTCGCCGTCGCGAAGACAGTTCACCGTGACTCAAACCGGCAGCTTCGTGGGATCTGCTATATCCAAAGCGAGTAATCTCTTTTTCCAACATTCGCATTAAACGATCCGAACCTCTTTAGAACGAGGTTGCGCCAACGCTCAAGGCTGCGCTACTGAGCTCCACCGTCTTTGCGTACGTCGACGGTCTCGGGACGTATATTATGGTAGGTTCTGGGCTCGAGTAACGTGCGCTCAGTGACTCCTCACTAGAAAGCTACGAAGAGATAACTGAAATCAAGGAAGATTCCTCTGGACATTTTCGATAACCACCGAATCTCAAATTGCTTCGAACCCGCTTCAAGAACGTCTCAAATGAAGAAAGCGGTACGTTTTTCTTTCCTCATTCACCACCGACCATCCACCGACCACTCATGTAGCCAGCCAGCACGATCCATGAAGGAAAAGATGTCCATTTGGGACCTTGCGGCCAGCATCACCGGTGAGGAAGACGTTGAGCGCTACGTTCGCTTTGCTTTAAGCACCATGTCTTCCCATGCCCCTTCATGCCCAACGATCTTATGCAAAGAGCGAACCTCGTGAGCTATAACGGGGCTCGTGTCCCTGGAGAGCGCTTCACTTTTGGAGCGAGGTGGATCGCCGCCTCGCTAACATTCGTCAAACGAGCAAAGGTCAAAGCGACGGGCAGAAGAAGCAGCTGATGCGCTCGTAAGTGGCCGTTGTGATCTTTTACTCCCATGCACACACGATGACCTACACTGAGGATTGCGTCCCGTACCCGGGTAGCTTCAATAGCGGACCGTCCAAATGTGATGGTTAGGAACCTCGCTGGCGGAAAGATATGGGCATCATTCTTACCAAGCACAATGAGGGCAACGATGAGCATAAAGATCAAGATGAGCAAGACGACGACGTCGTTCGAGGGCTATGATCCGTCATCTCATCATCGCGTTTAAAATACTGTAGTCTAGCTAATAATGCCATCAATACGAACCCATTTTCTACTTGGATCGTGATCTGCCGCCATCATTGACGGCTACGCTGGTTGACATCAGCTGCGGAAGTTGCTCTGCTAGCATGCATCAGACCAGCGGTGGGTATTTTAGGAGGGGTTGTGAGCAACACTAATTGAGCGATGGGAGTTACATTTTAAGGAATAGCTGAAAATTATCTTAGTACCGATGAAGAAACATCACATGTCACACGATCATCCCTTCGCTTTCGGAAAATTCTGGCAGAGGTTCGATCAATAGCTCAAGGTAAGATTCAACGATCTGCGGCGGCGAGGAGTCACCTACATCTATGCGAACGCGCATGCTTTGTTTCGGTCACGAGCACTCGTCGACAAGATCCGGAGGTGCGAAGATGCTAAAGCAAGGGGACTCTGCTAAAGCGCAACTTCAAAGTCACCTTTCAAGATGGCGCAACGCATGTTGCGGAAGGGGGAGTTAGCTTGATGTGATGATGATACCACGTAGTCAACACCCTTAGGGTCAAGAAACAGATAGCCGTGTCCTCTGTGCGAAATGAGTGAGATCGCGGAAAGGATGCAGGCGCAGACCCTCGTAGCTGCTTGCAGGACCATCTCTTACACAGCAACCCGCACCTGTTGGCCTTCGAGCCGAGCTTGCGCAGGTGCGTTGGAATGCAGTTCTTGCAAAGCCTCGGCATCGTTAGCAGGGCAATTTGGACGAGACGATTTTCTGTTTATTTTACAATCAGACGACGGCGCGGGGAGTCATCGCCTATAGGTAGCTTACGAAGCCTCTCCAGATGAGACACCTTTACATCGTCTAAGGGGCGTCGTTGTCAACCATACGAATCGCCACCCCAACCCCAGCTGCAACGTTTCTGACCTCATCACTCGTGGAAATAACCCTGTAATCGCTTCCTACTCTTCTTTGGGGGAGGGGCTGGGTATACAAAGCTCGATCGACCAATGGAATGCGAGGCAGCACGATAAGAACACCGGCCCTCCTCATTGACAACGTTGCCTCCTGCTTCACTGAAGACGACATACGTTTCTTCCTGAAGCCTCTAGCTCCCGCGCAGAATGCGATAGGTGGATCGAAAACACCCTCAGGGCGTGCCTACCTCCGAGGTGAGCTGCCGTATTCAAGCCTTGGTGAGTAGTAATTGATGCAAGCATCATACGGAGCATACCAGGGCACTGGCAGGCCGTTGCCTCCAAATGTTGGCATTTTTTCTCAGGAAAAAAATAGGCTTGCCAATGGGGAGCTGTGGAACAGGAGGTACGTGAGAGATAAGTTAAAGGGCAACCGAGCGCACCTTGAATGAGCTGATGTCGTTTCAGCGGCGGCGGAGGGATCTCCTAACCCCCACAGCTCTTCTTGAGGGGCGATGTGCCACCGCAAGGTCATGAACCGTTGAACAAAGGGGCAACGTACCTTATTGAGTCAACCGCTGCTGCGGCTGATGCTGTGTCGGTGATGACTTTTTCACGAGCACGGGCGGTGAGTGTGGATCGGTGTGCACCTCGTAGGTTTTGCTTTACGCAGAACGTAATGCGCTCAGTGCGAAAAGCATACCTTGAAAGCTCATGGATTGGTGGGGTTTTCTGAGACAACGTCAGGGACGATAGGGGAATGAAGGAGAGCAGGTATCAACGCTGTGATCAACTTAGCATGTTGCTTGCATGAAAACCTCACATTTTGCGGAATTTAAAGGACTCTGGGTCCTCGGGCAGGGATGTTCGGTCAAGATACTTGGGGGTCTTCCAGCAGATGGTGCCCTCGCACTTACATTTTTGAGCATCTAGACGTTTGAGAGCTAATATCGAGGTCAATGCGAGTTTACATATCTATCCAGCACGCTCGGGGGCAGATGCGTTAAAAAAAATCAGCTAACGCAGCTTTATGCTGAAGGAAATAAGTTAATCACGCGAATGCTCCCAAGTCTACCTGACGGGGTGGGCCTCCGTGACACGCAAAGCTCTTTTAAAGCAGCTCCGATGCTACGCACCGCCCTTCATCTTGGTTCAGAGCTCTGGCGCCATGCACCTCCCTTTATCTTGATCATCAGCGGCGCCCGGGTTGCCCGTTCCACCTCCTTTGCTAGGTTCCGAACCAAGTGGAAAAGGCGAGGCAGGCGGCTAAGCACAGGGATTAGGCCTGGATTTGGGAATTTAGGAAACTTGGGGAGAATTGATGGAAAACATTTTGTTTCCAAAAAGGGCAGAAAGCATGCAGAAAACATGATTGAAACTTTAAATTCTCCAAAGGTTCTCCCATTTTAGCTCAGAGAACCTTCAGAGAATTTAAAGTTTTGGCCAGATTTTCAGCCCTTTTGGAAACAAATTGTTTTCCACCTGTTCTCACCAAATTCCCTCAATTCACAGATTTGGCCCTAATCCCTGTGTAAGGATAGACAGGGCGGCCTGTTTTCCACATACACGATCAGCCTTCAAGGTTCTTGGCCACACCCAGGGCTTCACTTGGCCGTGTTCATCCGTGTTTCTTGAGGTTCGAATGATTCAGGCGCCATAACCATGGTGATCAAGGCGGCCAAATTATCATCATCAGGCAGATTCACTGGGAAAGGATGCAATCAAGAAGGAGAAGGGGTGGGGGAGCGCCGCGCATACCATCAATGGTGGGGTCCTCCTCATGCAAACACAGCATCCTACTGTAGTACTGTGCAGCACGGTGAAAGATTGTTTCAGATGCAAGGTGCTCCGTGTTTGTGGATGTCCGTCCAAATAGATGCTCTTTGACACCAGCGGTCAAAGAATGAGTAAAGCTGGTAGGTGCATAAAAGTGTTCCCCCTCAGTGATGCAGTTTTGCAATGTATACACGATGTGCTCTGCACCAGGTCTCATGATCCTGAAAAATAAATACACAAACACATGGAGGAGGGAATGTACCGGTGCTCACAACATGTGCCCAGGTTCAAGTATCAAGGCCGTCCACTTGAATTTCAGAGGATCCATGTCTATCAAGTGATCAGGTGGTGTGCCCACAGCAGGCTCCCTTAAAAGCCACATCTTCATGCCAGCAACGATCCGCAAGAACATTGCAAACTTCCCTGCATCCCTGTGGATGGGCGACAT
This sequence comes from Ramaria rubella, assembly GCA_015039355.1. NCBI lineage: Eukaryota > Fungi > Basidiomycota > Agaricomycetes > Gomphales > Gomphaceae > Ramaria > Ramaria rubella. The sequence goes on along the minus strand of MU134383.1, from coordinate 18,692 downwards.
GGCTGGCATTGTGGCCACAAGTGCCCAATGCAAGCTCTCCATTGGGAGAGGGGTACTGCAGTATTGCTGGGAGGCAACGTCTAGCACCAAAAGCCTCCTAAAGAGTGCCAATTCAGCAGCGGAGGGTACTTGAAGGCGACACTCTTACCTCAGGAAGGCAGGGGAAGTTCCCACCTGCATAGGCAAGGGCACGCTGAGGAAGTTGACATCAAAGTGTCCAACATTCGAAGGATCGGTGTCCAGGAGCTGCTTGATGCAACCACACCACATTTCTTGGTGGTAGTCATAAGAAGCCCTGGATTGACCCTCTTCCCAATGTTGTCAGCCGCAGATTGAAGATGGTGCGTGGCGTGTACCATGAACCTCTCGCAAAAGAGAGATGTCAATTCCCAGCTTTTCACATGTTTGCTGATCAAATCCACCCAGAGTGTTTTTGCCGTTGGGGACAATGTGAATGTCATACGGAAGCCCTGTACGGGCCAAGGTCCGAGTTATGACCACTGATTTCATGCAGTTTTCTGAACTGCTCGCAACTCTCTATCTACCATCAAAGCATCAAGGGAGGGCAGAAGTGCAGGACCAAGGGGCGCTTACTGATGGAAGGGGCCATTGGACTTTGTAATGATGTTTGACCCAAGGGAAGTTTTCATTTTGAGGAGCTGCCACCCATGCAGCAACCAAATCCTCCTCCATACCCTGCTAGGGATAAGTCACCGGCATGGTCAAGATAACAGATGCTCACAAGAGGGGAGCCCAGGCTTAATGGTGGTTTTTCCTCAGCCAGCACAACAGGGTCATCAGATGACACCACCCATAGGAAGGAGGGAGAGTTCACTTGCATGTCTTCCAAAGATGGGGCTTGAGCGAGATATTTCAAAGTGATGGGGTCCTGTTCTTCAGCTTCAGAAACAGCGACCCCTCCTTCGATGCTTTCATCTTCCTGGCTGCCTTTGCTCTCATTGCGCAGCCTGCGGTTGCCTTTTCCTCCTTTCACCTTCGATTTTTTCCCAGCAGGATTTTTGGCACCCTCCTTATTAGCTGGGTTCAAAAGGGGGCTGTTGGCACCCAAGTGACCAGCAGCATGCTTATCCCGTTTGCTGTTGCGAAGCCCCTCCCCACCAGTGGGGTGTTTAGAAGCAACATCATCATGAGCGAGTGCTTCCGACTCCCCATCTTCTTCAGGAGAAATCAAAGAGAGCTTGGTTAGCTCTGATTCCCCATCTTGGTCTACGTGGTTGCTTTCGCAAGGACCATCCTCCAGCGATTGGCTGCTTGAACCCTGGATAGCTTGGTTCTGCTCAGAAATGTCCATGGGCTGGGAACCAGCATGTTCAAGGTCACGTCGGTTCTCTCCTGCAAGCAGCTGGTCCTCTTGTTGGAGCTGGTCCTGTTGCTGATCTTCCAGCTGTTGCAGACCCTGCTGCCATAGCTGACCTTCTGGTTGGGACCGATGATCTTGCTGGGGCTGACACCATTGCTGTAGCTGTTCTTCATGCTGCTGCGGTCTATCTTTGTCAATGCCATTGATCCTGTGACAACCACCCTTGGACGATTGGCTGCTTGAACCCTGGATAGCTTGGTCCTGCTCAGAAATGTCCATGGGCTGGGAACCAGCATGTTCAAGGTCATGCCGGTTCTCTCCTTCAAGCAGTTGGTCTTCTTGTTGGAGCTGATCTTGTTGCCAAGGAGGATCTTCTCCCCACGGCTGATCTTCTGGCAGGGGCTCACATGATTGCTGGGGCTGATCATCTTGCTGGGGTTGACCCTGTTGTCATGGCTGATCTTCATGCTGTTGCAGGCCACCCCAGTGCAGGTCATGTTGCCACTGATCTTCCTGCATATAGGCAATTGAGGAACCACCTGGGCATGGGGGATCCAGATATTCTGTGTGAATGGCACAGCTTCTTCTTGATGCAGCCTTTTTGTGCCTCACAAAATGCTGGAACATCTCCACTTCATTGACCAGGATGGTGGGTGTATCTTGGTCAGAATATTGTGCATTGTCTGCTGGTGAGGGTGAGCACCAGTGCCAGGTACCGTCGCAGTCAAAGCTTGTGACAGAGCGAAGAATGGGGTTGACAACCCTCTTGAGCTCCCTGTTGAGCAATGACCTACTTTCATCACACAAGGGTTTTGAGCTGGAGAGAATCTGATCGGCATCAGCAAGAGTCCTTAGCAGCTGAGGGGGGTGGGATCTCATGCTGATTGAGAAGGGAGCTGCCCGAGTTGATGCAGGAGCACGATGAGAAGGAGTGGGGGTTGGTAAATCTGCTGGGTGATGGAGACTAGCGTGCATTGAGCCTGATAATGATGGGGATGTGCCCATCAAAGGAACACCTGCAGTGTTCAGGGAGGGGGATCCAGCTGCAGCGCTTGCGCACCTCTTGTCAGCCTGAGGACCTGGTGAGGTTTCTCGTCTCTGCTTATTGCTTTGAGGCAGCAAAAATACAGAGGGCAGAATCATGTCCATGTTGTCATACATGACACTGGGGACCATCCCAGAGACACCGCCTCTACCCAAGCAATCGAAATGAACCACATCCGAATACAGCCAAGCTTTACACTCAAAGTAAACATGGCCTGCTTGTCTGCAGGGCAAAAATCAGCAGCTAGGCATTTGAGACATGTCTCAATATTTTGGTCACCCTCAGTGGCGGACCGTGGGTTGGATTTCAGTTCAACAGACCGGGCTGAGTTCATGTGAGGGACATCAATGCCACCAATCACTGTCAATATCTCATTCCAAGTAGCTTTCTCAGCCATCATAATGTGGTGCAGCACAGCTGCCCTTGTCTTTCTAGTAGACTAGCACCCTTTGAGTAATTAACGGAGGTGACCGCTGATGGAGCTTACCTTCATGAGACCAGACATGGTTACCATGTGCACGCCGTCCATGGTGGAGGTGAATGTCAGCATAAACAAACTACATATTGTGCTGTTCAATGCACAGTAGATATGTCTCAGGTTGCAAAAGGCCATGCTGCCGAAGAGGCCAGCCAATTGTGTTTGCAGCGTTTGGGGACGGCTGGAATCGTTTCTAAGCAAATTGGATCAGCACATAGGTGCAGGAAAGCAGCTACACCTACTGGATGGTGGTGGTGATTCGCTTGATGTGGTCTTTGTCATGTTGCTGGGGCATGTGGTGAACAAGCATCCCAACTGATGCAGCAACATAACCTACCAGGGACAGCGAAACAAAAGCAGCAGATGCGGCATATATGTCCGATAGCATCTCGCTGAGGGTTGCGTGACTTTTGTGTTTGGCCGATTCCACCAAGAGATTGGTGTGGGATACCACCACCAAATAATCTGCCTCACTGATGTCGACTGGACCTCGGGAGCCGTAAGACACTCAAAAGACCTTGATACATTCCTCCTCCGTGCTGAAATTCAACATGTCTTCCACGGCATCTGGGGTAGCTGGGTGATACCACTGCCCAGAAGGAAGTTCACCACCCAGGCCCAGAGCCCAGAGACAATGGTTCAGTAGCAAGCATGACATGAAGGGGTTGAACAATATGCCAGTGGCTGATTTGTCCTGAGGGTAGCCGTCATCAGGGAGTGTGCTGGTCAACCCCAGCTTGTCAGTCAAATCAGGCCTTCTGTCCAACATGGCTTCCATATCATCTGGATTCTTGGCCAACCTGACCAGGAAATCTGTCAGTTGGCCAGGCAATGACTTATTCATCACATGATCTGACACTTCCGCCACAAACTTTTGCCTGGTCGTAATATGACTGAATTCAAATAAATCAATCATCCACCTGAAATTAACAAATAAAATTGAAGCTGTCAAAGGAAGACGCGTGATGAGGAAAGGTGTGGGGGATGTCGAAGACATGCTGGGCGAATTGGTTAGTTTGACCTGTGGTTTGACCTGATGTTTGACCTGATGTACAATGGTGCTTGTTACAAACATAAAATAAGAACATAGGCCATCCCGTCACAGACACTTGATCATGGAATACAAGAGTTTCACTACAGCAATATGACGACTGAGTGTCTCAGTTTCGCTCCACAACCAAAAACGACAACTGATTTGTGTTGTACAGATGATAGAGTGATGATTTGGAACAATTGTGGATGGATATTTGCAAAGCGTGGGCTCCACGTGCACTTGGCAGTTTAGGCTATTTTGATGCTTTTTAGCACTTTTTAACATATGTGCCGCTATTTGCTAGCTTCATATTTAAGCAACACAATGCTCGAAAAAAATTCCTGAGTGGCTTGGGCATTGGTCATCCTTTTCTTTGAGGTGACCTTGCTTCAGGCCCATACGGGATGCAATGGTCCAAAACATTGCGAAGACATGAAGTGAACACTCTTTGTAGGTCAAGCTTTCAACACCATCAATGATTGCAATGACAAGCTATGCAATGGTGATGTGGAAAGATTGAAAGCAGAGAGGAAGGCAAGGCTGAAACAGATCACCAGACTTTGGAGAATTGGCCCCAGGGATGAAAGTTATGGTCGCCATGAATCGTATCAGGAAAAATCTGGGATCCTACGTTGCGATGCATGGTCTATATCACTGCCATAGTCACATCGCAAGGTCTTATGCTGCATAGTGCACATATTTCCCACGAATCCTGGATAGTGCACCATAGCGTACATATAGCTGGACAGTGGGATACATAGAGGAGCCATTGCGAACATATAGCACTGTGATCAGATAGATGGTGTCGCCATGGCGCATACAACCAGACCATCGGATACAGAGTGTGGTGATAGTGTACCTATAGGTGGAGGTCATGTGAACAGTGCAAAATCATAGCTCAATGATAGGTGATACAGCATTATGTTTTAACTTGCAAAGGATATACAAACACAGATGGATCACAAAAGATAAGCTATCTAAAAACATTGCAGGTGATAGTCTAATCACAACGAGCGTTAGCTCAATGCTCCTCTCATTCCTGATGCCAAATCTCTGGGTATAAAAATATGAGTTGCTGTGTGTTAGTTGGTTGCATGAGGCCTAAGTGTGGCAAAAGAGAAGCATGGGATGGTGGGGGATAAGAGGGTCAAACAGCACCCAATTGAAAGTGGATGTGGAAATAAATGAACCTTGCTGATGCCTCCAAAGTTGTATGCCCAGGCAGAGTAAGAAAGTGAAGTCACTTTGCTGTTGTGAAGGGCTTGGCGTTCACTGAGGCATCGAGCATGTTGACCGATGGAGCCTAGAATCAGATGAACTGGCGGCGATGGTGCCCTGGCCACAAGCAAAAGTGGCACCAAACCCTTTGATTCGTCCTCCACTGATGTTTAGAAGCTCCAACCTGGAGGTGGGGATAACCCACTTGCAGCACAGAGGTTGGGGACGACATTGACAAAAATTCAAAAAGAAAGGGAAGTTACAAAGTGCTTCTGAAAATCCTGTGGTTGGATGTCTTTGCTTCATGCTCCTGGCTGAAGGGCCATGTGCAATCTGCGAAATGGGTCCATACATCAACCCGTGATGCCTAATGGTTGCTGTAGGAAATCATTGGATCATGCTGTGTGGGGGATGTGAATTGCAACCTTTTGGAGGCTTGAAACCTCACAACAATCTGGTCCAATACTCCGGCATGTTGTGGGCAACTTATCTTATCTTGGCGAGAAGCTTGTGGGATTCGCTGATGCCGATGGGGTAGCTCAACTTAGCAGCATACGCGAACGATGGGTTGAGAATCACTGCATCACAGCTTCATCAGCGGGTTCCCTTGTCATAGTCGGTGCCATTGTGATGTCAGTGCTCACCAGGGAACCCTCACTGCCTACCTGTTTATGCATGTGCCCTCTTTAGCTCATCATCACGGTCCCTCATCCATCGCATAGAACATAGCCGATGTGTCCTTCTGGATGCGCATCCATCTGGGCACCTGCCGTGTGGTGCAATGAGTGCATCTCGCGCCGGCATGTGCAACGTGCCTGATGCATTTGGGATGCATGGGAGCAGCCTAATATTCCCAGCATCTCCAAACAATAGCTCGAGTGATGGCGCCTTGTGGTGCAGGAATGAGCCCCTCCAGAGTAAGTGCTGTGGAATTGAGACTGCTGGTGAAGAAGGGAAGCCTAGGTCAACCGGGGCAGTCTAAACCTAGCAGCCACCTTCAAGCATTGTCAGAGTGGGTAACATTGAGCTGAACTCAACCAAAGGGGCTTGCATCACAAATATCTGGTGCCTTTAGCACAGCAGCAGCACCAGGCTGAGGGCCATTGATGGGCTTTCTGAGAGCCTGAGTGCTTGAAGACACGGGAGCGACTCACCTGGCAGCTGACTTTGACACAATCATCTTGTGTGCAGCGCAGCTATGATATGAATTGAAGCTCATATGATGGTCGAGTGGGTTTGATGCCACATCGAATGTGATGCAGTGGGTTCTATGGCATTGTGGTCCTGGTGGGAGGACATGTCGGTCTCTGGTCAGAGTTCAAATGGGCTTCCGCAATTTTATACTGTGCTTGTGCTCTATTTTATAACATAAATCTGCACACATGGTCATACAGCTGTTTCCACTTTCTCAGTGCTTATTCTGTTGGCTTTGAATGTTCACTTTTTATTCACCCTTACACATTTTCACTAATGCAGCATCTGACCAGCAGTCAAATTGTATGGGAGAGATGCATAAAATTCACTTCAGAAAAGTGCTTGAACTGTTGAGAATTTAAGATCTGAAGGTGGGTGTTGATGACGTTAAATGCTTGGTTGATGAGAGGAATGGCTTTAAATTTGAAAGGTGAGGCCATGGAAATTTTAGAACATACCTGAACTACCCATGGGGAACTAACAGATACCTAATAACGAACAACACCCTCATGCTCATTAGCGTGGTTGGAGGTGAACAGTACTTATTTACCCAAATCCTTAACTGATTGCTTAAGTAATTGTGCTGACATACACAAGAGCATATGCTCTTGTATACGTCAGCAACTATAACTCTTAGGTTCAGAACAAGCCACTCCTCTGATTCACTTCCACGCTCTGCTACAGAGGCTTGCACTGAACATATGCTGGGCTGCCTCATAAAAATTCTTCAGGGTAGCATGATATGCAGTGAGTCCCTTCCTTAAGTGCCTCTATGGTATTGGCCCAGGACCTGGATGGCACAAAACAGCTCACTACGGTCTCCACTGCACATATGAGGGGGGTTGTCACCTATGGTGCACCAGAGCACGTTGTGCCACCCAGGTTCTTGGGCTCCTTTTGCCTATGCATGTGCATGATCGCCACCTAAGGCAACTGAGGGCCCTGCCCAAGAAGAATATGTGATGACATTAAAGGACCAACATGCAAGGAGCTGAGGCCCCAGTCAAAAGTCCAAATGATCTCATCGGCTCTGAACGGGATACAAATGAGGTGACAAAGTCTCACGGAACCTATCTGACCTGATCTGAACTTTTTTTGATAGTCTGACACAAGTGACCCAGTCAATGTCAGGGACACCTTGTTCGAACAGTTTAATTCTATTGTTGGCCAAGTCAAGCTCACAATCCTTAGGGCAACATATAAATGTTCCCATGTGAATGAATGTGCTCGTTTTTAGCAATTTACTTAAGCTCCTAAGTTGACGTCGCTTCCTGCTTCCTACCTCCTGCTTGTCTTCACTACCCACCACCATCTGTGCCCAAGCATGTGGTGATTGTGAACCTTTCTGGGAGGTAAGTGGATAAAACAATTCTCACACAGCCCATGATGCAAGCAACGTATCGGTCAAATTGTGGTGTAAGTTTGGCTTGCTGCTCATGGCAGATAATCTCGCTCAAGATGCAAAACATCATCTTCAAGGAACCACAGAAAGTCAAGCAAAGACATCGGTGGTAAGGGGGCTAGCACAATATCATCTTTAGGATCACAGTACTGACTGCTCTGTTTGAGGTTCAACGCACCATTCCGCACTGCCAAGTGACCCTCCAGATTTACAAAACACTCTGAAAGTCCTGGATGGCATTATAATGTAGGCTTAATATCGCTGCTGAACATGTTGTCTTCCCCTTTCCCTCCCTGCTCTCTGCGCTGTGTTCTAGATCCATGTTGGAGGGGTTGGGTTTGACAGGTTGCAAAAAATGAAGAAGGACCTCTCAAGCGCAATCGTACTTCATTTGAACATCGATTCACTGGCAATGCATCTGTCCTCGTACAAGTGGGTGGATCTACCTGCATATACCAAGAACCCTCTGCCACTGGTGTGGAGCGAGCTGGATACATTGTTTGTGGAGAAATTCATTGCAATGGCAAACATTATTCCTTGCTCTAATCTAGGCTATGGGTTCTGTGCAGAGCTCAGAACCCAGAAAACTCGCAGTTTGACTCTGGCTCTGAGTCAGATGGAGGACAAGGTGGACACAAAATTTGAGCAGAATCTTCTCTAAATCCATCACCTATATGCATGAATATATGTGCAACACTAACCTGACCCACAGCTCGAACGCAGAGAATGTCAAAATATCATGTATGTATTCAACAGACAACCATGACCCTGTAATCGGATTACAGACTTGTAAACATTACCTAAGCTGGGGATGCTCCATCTCCCTGCTGCCATCCTGCAACCACATTGACGCCACGCAGCCAAGCCTAGGATCGAGTCGAGCATCCGCTAGCAGCGTGCGTAGGTCATTGGAAGACAAGGGCTGGGGCCATATGAGGTGAGTTGACTGTGTACTGCATTGACGAGCTGATGGGTCAAACAAGTCATCAGTGCCCTTTGGATGGGAGCTGGGAGACTGGGCTCACACACTGACAGCTTCCAGCGTATGACATGCACAAGGGGCGTCGTTGCCGTTCAACCATGCACGAACACCACAAAGATGTCTGAGAGGCATTCACTGGCTTGTCAGCAGCCAGCTGCAAGGTATTAGTCTCCTCTCTACCCACAGCCTCACTGACATGTATATGCAGGAATACGCTGCCAATTTTTGCCAAAGGTGCCAGAAACAATGCACTTAGGCTGCCTCTGATTTCTGCCACGCCACCACCGTCACTGCCTGCACCATGAGGTTACTCGTTGGGGATGTTTGCATCTGCATATGTGCCAGTGAGGGGCGGGAATGGGGGAGAGTGGGTTCAGCTCCATTCCGATGCTCCAGATTGTATATCATGATGGCTGAGCTAGATGCAATATGAATGCAATGGAATAATTAGAAAAGTCCGTTTAGCATCCAATATAATCAGCTATGTTCTGATTACCATTCATTTGATTTCAGGATGCATCCGTTTCTTTCTGCCAAAAGTCTCATTTGCTGGTATACATCCAAACCTGAATGAAGTTCTGCCAGATTCCATTCACAGCCAATGAGATCATGGGACTTTTGACTGGGAGCGCTGAGGGGTGGAAGGAACGTGGGATGACTTGCAAATTGCTTGAATGCTACGCCTCACGGCCATGGACGAGCACATCATTTGACATCATTCATATTCCGCAGGTCAATTCCCTCAGGCATTCCCATGATCGCAGACTTAGCCTCCCCACCAAAATGTTCTCACCAACACAAGACATCTGACGGCATGAGGTCTGGTTCAATATCTCAAAAGGACAGATTGTCAGACTTTGGAAATGCTTATGTTATACATGCTGCAAGGTAAGGTGCTGACTGCCCAGAGGCCTCAGGCTGCCCAACCTATCAGATCTTATCCTTAGTCACAAGAGCCTCATCGTGGGTCTAGGTTCATCCTCTTTCCATCACAATTTTGAGTCAATTCAATGAAAAAAAGAAACCCCCACCAACACCCATACCATCAGCCAAGTTTTGTAACTTGATGCGACATCACACATGCATCACTTTTCACCGCCATCACTCCTAGATACATGGCTGATCTCCCAGCAAGTTGTTCTCAGCTTGCAAGCTACCCAACATATCTGCGGCTGCTAGTTCCCCTGGCTCCCTATTTGCTACAAGAAATGCAGCTGCGTGAGCTTGTGGTGTGCTCTAACCTTTTCCAGGCTCAATCGGTCTTATCCCTAAACTTATTTGACTCATCTGGTTTGGTTCCCATGCATTGAACATGGATCATGATCTTAAATAGATGCTAGCTGCATTCCGATAGCTCCACAAGCACATATGGCTTGAATAGCAGGCCACCGTCTTTTGCCGTGAGTTTGAGTGCCCTATATGCACCAGCATATGTGAGCTAGCTAAAGCCGAAAGCCCAAGCATCTCAAGGCCAAAATTCCCACCGAGTGTTGCGCCCTGGGCTATCTCACCGCCATACCTGCCCAATCCCCACCCGCTGATGAAGCTGTGACGCAGTGATTCTCAACCCATCGTTCGCGTATGCTGCTAAGTTGAGCTACCCCATCAGCATCAGCGAATCCCACAAGCTTCTCGCCAAGATAAGATAAGTTGCCCACAACATGCCGGAGTATTGGACCAGATTGTTGTGAGGTTTCAAGCCTCCAAAAGGTTGCAATTCACATCCCCCACACAGCATGATCCAATGATTTCCTACAGCAACCATTAGGCATCACGGGTTGATGTATGGACCCATTTCGCAGATTGCACATGGCCCTTCAGCCAGGAGCATGAAGCAAAGACATCCAACCACAGGATTTTCAGAAGCACTTTGTAACTTCCCTTTCTTTTTGAATTTTTGTCAATGTCGTCCCCAACCTCTGTGCTGCAAGTGGGTTATCCCCACCTCCAGGTTGGAGCTTCTAAACATCAGTGGAGGACGAATCAAAGGGTTTGGTGCCACTTTTGCTTGTGGCCAGGGCACCATCGCCGCCAGTTCATCTGATTCTAGGCTCCATCGGTCAACATGCTCGATGCCTCAGTGAACGCCAAGCCCTTCACAACAGCAAAGTGACTTCACTTTCTTACTCTGCCTGGGCATACAACTTTGGAGGCATCAGCAAGGTTCATTTATTTCCACATCCACTTTCAATTGGGTGCTGTTTGACCCTCTTATCCCCCACCATCCCATGCTTCTCTTTTGCCACACTTAGGCCTCATGCAACCAACTAACACACAGCAACTCATATTTTTATACCCAGAGATTTGGCATCAGGAATGAGAGGAGCATTGAGCTAACGCTCGTTGTGATTAGACTATCACCTGCAATGTTTTTAGATAGCTTATCTTTTGTGATCCATCTGTGTTTGTATATCCTTTGCAAGTTAAAACATAATGCTGTATCACCTATCATTGAGCTATGATTTTGCACTGTTCACATGACCTCCACCTATAGGTACACTATCACCACACTCTGTATCCGATGGTCTGGTTGTATGCGCCATGGCGACACCATCTATCTGATCACAGTGCTATATGTTCGCAATGGCTCCTCTATGTATCCCACTGTCCAGCTATATGTACGCTATGGTGCACTATCCAGGATTCGTGGGAAATATGTGCACTATGCAGCATAAGACCTTGCGATGTGACTATGGCAGTGATATAGACCATGCATCGCAACGTAGGATCCCAGATTTTTCCTGATACGATTCATGGCGACCATAACTTTCATCCCTGGGGCCAATTCTCCAAAGTCTGGTGATCTGTTTCAGCCTTGCCTTCCTCTCTGCTTTCAATCTTTCCACATCACCATTGCATAGCTTGTCATTGCAATCATTGATGGTGTTGAAAGCTTGACCTACAAAGAGTGTTCACTTCATGTCTTCGCAATGTTTTGGACCATTGCATCCCATATGGGCCTGAAGCAAGGTCACCTCAAAGAAAAGGATGACCAATGCCCAAGCCACTCAGGAATTTTTTTCGAGCATTGTGTTGCTTAAATATGAAGCTAGCAAATAGCGGCACATATGTTAAAAAGTGCTAAAAAGCATCAAAATAGCCTAAACTGCCAAGTGCACGTGGAGCCCACGCTTTGCAAATATCCATCCACAATTGTTCCAAATCATCACTCTATCATCTGTACAACACAAATCAGTTGTCGTTTTTGGTTGTGGAGCGAAACTGAGACACTCAGTCGTCATATTGCTGTAGTGAAACTCTTGTATTCCATGATCAAGTGTCTGTGACGGGATGGCCTATGTTCTTATTTTATGTTTTGTAACAAGCACCATTGTACATCAGGTCAAACATCAGGTCAAACCACAGGTCAAAACAACCAATTCGCCCAGCATGTCTTCGACATCCCCCCACACCTTTCCTCATCACGCGTCTTCCTTTGACAGCTTCAATTTTATTTGTTAATTTCAGGTGGATGATTGATTTATTTGAATTCAGTCATATTACGACCAGGCAAAAGTTTGTGGCGGAAGTGTCAGATCATGTGATGAATAAGTCATTGCCTGGCCAACTGACAGATTTCCTGGTCAGGTTGGCCAAGAATCCAGATGATATGGAAGCCATGTTGGACAGAAGGCCTGATTTGACTGACAAGCTGGGGTTGACCAGCACACTCCCTGATGACGGCTACCCTCAGGACAAATCAGCCACTGGCATATTGTTCAACCCCTTCATGTCATGCTTGCTACTGAACCATTGTCTCTGGGCTCTGGGCCTGGGTGGTGAACTTCCTTCTGGGCAGTGGTATCACCCAGCTACCCCAGATGCCTGTGGAAGACATGTTGAATTTCAGCACGGAGGAGGAATGTATCAAGGTCTTTTGAGTGTCTTACGGCTCCCGAGGTCCAGTCGACATCAGTGAGGCAGATTATTTGGTGGTGGTATCCCACACCAATCTCTTGGTGGAATCGGCCAAACACAAAAGTCACGCAACCCTCAGCGAGATGCTATCGGACATATATGCCGCATCTGCTGCTTTTGTTTCGCTGTCCCTGGTAGGTTATGTTGCTGCATCAGTTGGGATGCTTGTTCACCACATGCCCCAGCAACATGACAAAGACCACATCAAGCGAATCACCACCACCATCCAGTAGGTGTAGCTGCTTTCCTGCACCTATGTGCTGATCCAATTTGCTTAGAAACGATTCCAGCCGTCCCCAAACGCTGCAAACACAATTGGCTGGCCTCTTCGGCAGCATGGCCTTTTGCAACCTGAGACATATCTACTGTGCATTGAACAGCACAATATGTAGTTTGTTTATGCTGACATTCACCTCCACCCATGGACGGCGTGCACATGGTAACCATGTCTGGTCTCATGAAGGTAAGCTCCATCAGCGGTCACCTCCGTTAATTACTCAAAGGGTGCTAGTCTACTAGAAAGACAAGGGCAGCTGTGCTGCACCACATTATGATGGCTGAGAAAGCTACTTGGAATGAGATATTGACGGTGATTGGTGGCATTGATGTCCCTCACATGAACTCAGCCCGGTCTGTTGAACTGAAATCCACCCACGGTCCGCCACTGAGGGTGACCAAAAATATTGAGACATGTCTCAAATGCCTAGCTGCTGATTTTTTCCCTGCAGACAAGCAGGCCATGTTTACTTTGAGTGTAAAGCTTGGCTGTATTCGGATGTGGTTCATTTCGATTGCTTGGGTAGAGGCGGTGTCTCTGGGATGGTCCCCAGTGTCATGTATGACAACATGGACATGATTCTGCCCTCTGTATTTTTGCTGCCTCAAAGCAATAAGCAGAGACGAGAAACCTCACCAGGTCCTCAGGCTGACAAGAGGTGCGCAAGCGCTGCAGCTGGATCCCCCTCCCTGAACACTGCAGGTGTTCCTTTGATGGGCACATCCCCATCATTATCAGGCTCAATGCACGCTATAGTCTCCATCACCCAGCAGATTTACCAACCCCACTCCTTCTCATCGTGCTCCTGCATCAACTCGGGCAGCTCCCTTCTCAATCAGCATGAGATCCCACCCCCCTCAGCTGCTAAGGACTCTTGCTGATGCCGATCAGATTCTCTCCAGCTCAAAACCCTTGTGTGATGAAAGTAGGTCATTGCTCAACAGGGGAGCTCAAGAGGGTTGTCAACCCCATTCTTCGCTCTGTCACAAGCTTTGACTGCGACGGTACCTGGCACTGGTGCTCACCCTCACCAGCAGACAATGCACAATATTCTGACCAAGATACACCCACCATCCTGGTCAATGAAGTGGAGATGTTCCAGCATTTTGTGAGGGCACAAAAAGGCTGCATCAAGAAGAAGCTGTGCCATTCACACAGAATATCTGGATCCCCCATGCCCAGGTGGTTCCTCAATTGCCTATATGCAGGAAGATCAGTGGCAACATGACCTGCACTGGGGTGGCCTGCAACAGCATGAAGATCAGCCATGACAACAGGGTCAACCCCAGCAAGATGATCAGCCCCAGCAATCATGTGAGCCCCTGCCAGAAGATCAGCCGTGGGGAGAAGATCCTCCTTGGCAACAAGATCAGCTCCAACAAGAAGACCAACTGCTTGAAGGAGAGAACCGGCATGACCTTGAACATGCTGGTTCCCAGCCCATGGACATTTCTGAGCAGGACCAAGCTATCCAGGGTTCAAGCAGCCAATCGTCCAAGGGTGGTTGTCACAGGATCAATGGCATTGACAAAGATGGACCGCAGCAGCATGAAGAACAGCTACAGCAATGGTGTCAGCCCCAGCAAGATCATCGGTCCCAACCAGAAGGTCAGCTATGGCAGCAGGGTCTGCAACAGCTGGAAGATCAGCAACAGGACCAGCTCCAACAAGAGGACCAGCTGCTTGCAGGAGAGAACCGACGTGACCTTGAACATGCTGGTTCCCAGCCCATGGACATTTCTGAGCAGAACCAAGCTATCCAGGGTTCAAGCAGCCAATCGCTGGAGGGATGGTCCTTGCGAAAGCAACCACGTAGACCAAGATGGGGAATCAGA
>MU134382.1:274033-288785 GCA_015039355.1 Ramaria rubella | reverse complement strand
CTGACGTTGTTACGACGAAGTGACTAGTAGGTGTGTGTGTCTACTAATAGTAACGAGTTCAGGGTTGCACGGGTCACCGGTCAAAATAAACCTACCCCGAGAAGAACTACTAATGACACACTGTCCGACTATCTAGACTACCATACTGGTTGGGGTCTTCGTGCATGAGTTCAGTATTTCAGACTCACATCATGACTTAATGTTTACTTCCAAACAAAGTTAAGTAAGTAAAGACGTAAATACCTAAGAACTGTATGAATAGAGAATCAACTTCTGTGTACGTGTGAGAAGACCACACCGTATCCTACAGATACCGTCCTGGGTAGCTATGTGTAACGTGTATAGACAGACGTAGAGTGTGTAAGTTGACGGGAGAGGGAGAGAAGACTTGTAGGTGAGGTATAACGCAGTTGACGGAGGACATGTGGGGTACGTGGTAACGAATGTCAGAAACCGGGTCACTCTTCGTAGATAGCTTGAAATGGAGACTAACTCACAACAAATGGGCTTTAATTGACAAATTCCAAGAATCTCATGCTGCTGTTAGCCATAGGAGCCTCCAGTGCCATTGCTAAACGTAGGGTAATGGCTGGATTAATGGTGCTGTGATTACATCATCAATATCCTACTTCAAAACCGGGTATGCTTAGAAACATGAATATTTCAGGATTTCAAGAAACTACTGCATACATATGTCTTGTAATAGGGTATACAATGTCCATGCAATGACCGAGACCACAAAACCCATTGGAAGCTGACCACCACCACCTAGTGATCATTGGAGTATCCCCGTGTTGTATCTGAGACGGAGTTGAACAATTTTCTAGTCGTGGGAGTATTACATCTAATCATCAACTCTATTCATGGGAAAGACAATAGGAAATGGCAGATGAACTTTTGATATCCTACAGGACTGTACGAATGATTCCTGTCGGACTTCGTCCTCCTAGGGAATCATAAAAGTATTACATAAGCTATGACATCCTGGCATCCAGCCCATGTGTGCCATTCAAGTCTCGCAAGCTTGTCATCATTCTGCACTGAGACGGGACGATGACAGCTTATGTAAGGGGGTGTTGGATTCAGACTTGCTTTGCCCCTATCTTAACTCCGGAGTTTTTCCTGAACCCTAGCTCTCACCATGGCAGACGTTTTCGCAGCCCACAAGAAGGACAATGCATGGCAAGAGGCTGCACTGGAAGCGGGAAAGCAGCTTGTACAAGAAAAGAAAAAAGAACTTGGAGAAGACCATCCGGAAACGCTGGCGAGCATGCACAGCCTTGCATTCTTGCATGGTGAGCTGAATCAGTGGAAAGAAGCATGCGAGCTGGGGACAGTTGTCGTTCCGAGAAGAAAACACATACTTGGGGAGGACCACAACGACACGCTTGAGAGTGCACATGATCTATCATGGGTGTACATGGAACTGGGCAAGATAGACGAAGCAAAATTATTGATTGGAGATGTGGCTGCAAAAAGGATTCGAGTACTTGGTGAAGACCACGAAGATACAGCCAAGAGCATCAAGCTGCATAATTATATTGCGTCAAAGTAACTAGGGGGGTGATGAAAAGGAGTGGCAAACTTGGAGGTAACATATTGACAATTTTCATTGTAGAAAAGAAAGCAATTGACGTTCGTCTAGGTTGTTGGCGCCACCATTCAAATTTGCCCTCAGAAATCCAGGCAGATATGATATTACGTCGAACAGTCATATTTATACGATGTGATCTCATTGGTAACAACGAAATACGAATAATGTGACTCAGCATCTAATGGAGATCATTGGATCCAATGCCGCCACCATCTAGTATCTGCATAAGAATGTTCTGAGTCTTTTGTAACAAGTGAACGTCTTTCATATTTGAAACAAGTGCAGACCACTGTGGCGGTAGAAAAATAATCTATAGCATCTGTTTTTATTCCCTGTTTATGTGGCTAATTTTGTCGGCGGGGACCCTGCCAGCGTCACAACTTAGACACAGTGTTTTATGAGGTTTTAGCTGACGCTTGAGTTCCACTGGTTAGCTACAATTCTACCTACTGGTTGTACTTAGTCAAGTGCTAAGAATATACCAGAAGTTTGCATATTCAGGTCGATGCGGTTGAGGTGCTAATCTGAACATAATCAAACTTCACGTGACACTCAGGGGGTTGAAGATTAGATTAGATACGAACGACTGCAACCGGCTACTATGATCGCAGGGTCAAAGTAAGCCACCTGCTCGTTTCTTCAAACTCTAACATTACTTACCTATACAGTACTAGTACATCTCAGGGATATCAATCCCCGGGACGCACCTTCGCCTTGACCACATCGTACAACGCGTAGGCCCTTTGCCCTGCCTCTGCACCGTCTCTTTTGGCTACGCACACCGCTGCCGTCTCGTGATTACACCGAATTATGAAAGCCAATAAGACGCGGCAAGTAAGTACTTATTTGATGATATTTTTTGAGGGTACTTAGCGGTCTAATTTTCTTATCGGTAGCAAGCCTCTAACGGCTGGGTGGTGCTCTGCACCTGTTCAGCATGCACCGCGACCCCAGATATCGGATTGCAAGGAAGGATGATACCTGCCTGGAAACGATTGAAACATGGGAAATCTGACAAAATGACCCCTTCCTTGTTTGCGGCTACAGGGAAAGTCAAGCGCACGAATCCTTTCCGCGTTCAGGTTGCGACACAGGCTTCAAGTTCATCAACTTTGGCGTATCAAGGGCAGCTATCCGTTCCTGCGGCTGTAACATCTGATAATTATCTCCCCGACCCGTTGGAAAGGAGAATTTCTCCGGAGTCAAGTTGTCGCTCACAGGCTGCTGTTGATACGCACAAAGTTCAACTAGAAGGCTGGTTGTCTGTTCAGGTCAATACTCTGGAGGCTGACAATAACTACAGGCTCGGGTGGAGATATTTCAGAATTGATGGACACTAGCGATGTCCTGGACATGGCCATGGATGGATTCGATGAACACCGCCCCATGGCTGGCTCTGGATCTCCTCAAGGTTCACCGATACTTTCCGCATCTCGCATGCCCAGCCCTATTTCATACCTTCAGGATGATGAGGCTTTCAAAGGGGCCCCTGAACAATTGGAGGACGAGCCTTGGATATATGACATGGTGCCTCATCCTGACGACTCCAATCTAGATTCAGGTAGTGATTCGGAGGATGGCCGAGGCATCACATCTCATCCATCACCCTTGGCTGATTCAGTTAGCTCGTGGGCAGCTGATTCTCGTGCGCTGTCTCCCATCCCCCCTACCTCTCCCATCCCCCCTACCTCTCCCTTCCCTGTATTTGCGTCCCGGCCCTCATCTTTCGAAGGATTCCACACTGCGTACAAAAAATGGTGAATACATGCTATTTTAATGCTTGTGGCACTCTTGCATACGAAACACCATGTTTCGTTCCGTGCGTGTGGACTCATCCTTGGGTGTCTTCACTATATATTTATACTCATGGCATTCATACCTGCCGATGATGCAATGCCAATGACATTAACCACAGCATTCACACACCTCTCAATCACCGATCGCTTCTCAATCTTCGTGTCTTGTCCTATTTGCAGCACCCCCGTGAGCATGGACCTGATGCCTGTCACGAAGGCAGCCTCAATCTGCCAGTCCTGTGGAAATGATTTGTGTAATGGATTATCCGCGGATTTCTTTGAGATATCATGGGAGGCATGCAAGAGACTCAAGAAATGTCCTACTCCGAAGGTTGTGGTCCCTATGGTTCCACTATCTACCCTAACATCTGATTTCCTAATGCGTGAGGGTATGGAGAGGGAGGTAGAAGCTGGCGCAACAGCTCAAGCACCCCTGGGGTTTACACTCGTGTCATGGATGGGACTATATGGCAATCTATACTTGGACGGGATGGCAATCTATACTTGGACGGGATGGCGAACAGTTTTTCGCACCGTGTGAGGACGACGAACTCCAGATAGGAGTCACATCAGGTTTAGACTGGTATGTTATATTCTGGCAAGAGTTAGCATCTAATGTAGGATGATAAGTTCCAAGCTTGAAGAGGTGATTATTCCCCCAGTCATTCCTCGGGCGTCTTTTCGTTCACAGTTGTGAACCTTGTCACCGAGCTTAAGTAAGTGAAATATATTACATGTTCTTTAATGAATTTTGTTCTAGGTACTGCACAGAAAATTTACTTCTGGCGATGATGATGCCGGGTCCCCATGAGCCTACAGCCGAGGACTTGCAAAATCACTTGAAGTTCATTGTCGATGATCTGCTCTTATTGTATGATGAGGGTGTTATTGTGAAAACCCCAATGTTTCCCCTCGGTGAGTTACAGAGTTAGTCAGGTTGTTGATGCGATATTGAAAGTTGTTTTAGACCAAAGGGTGTGTGTAGCTTGTCTTGCTTTCATATGCGACCATCCTGCGGCTGTCAAGATGTCTGGCTGCGCAGACACAGGACATCTGGTTTCCCCATGTACACGCTGCTCAGTGACCCAGGCTGACATTTTTTCTGACAAGTCGTTGAAAAATGGTGATTATCCATGCCTCAAAAATTTTGATGTACTCATTGATATATTACATCTTAGGTTTCCCTCAGTGTGATAACGCTGAGCATGTCAGGTGTGCTTGGGAGTGGATTAGATTAGGCTCAGCAAAAGAATGAGACACATACTTCAAGGAACATGGTACTCGTTGGTTTGAATTCGCACGGCTGCCCTACTTTGATGTCATCCGAATGACTATCATCGATCCAATGCACAACCTCCTTATGGGTGAGTGACATTGCACTCCTTCTTTCTATGTGTCTCACTGCCACTTAGGGGTTGTCAAGAACCATTGGTATGTGATGTGGATTCAAGGTCACGTTCTGCGGCCTGGGACTGCTGTAAGGAAACGAGAGCTCGATTGAGTGCATGATTTCCTGAAAGATGTGAGTGTCCTTTGTTCTCCAATATATGGGGTTTAATATGATATACAGTTTGAGATGCCCCCCTATATTGCGCGACCGGCAAGGCAAGTGGGGGAGCTGGCAGGTGGGGCCCTATCTGCAGATACCTACAAAGGCCTTGGAACTGTATGTCTGCCATGTGTGGTAAAAGCAATTGAGATATTTTAGAGCTATCCTGATAACTAATGTCATCTGCGCTTAGATACCTTTCATTTGGGAAGAATATTGTGTGTGTGCGCAAACAGAATTTGAAAAGGCTACCGCAAGCTTCGAAGATCGTTCCAAAACATGGGAAAGAGTTCATGGAGCTAAGTATCGAGCTGCAATGGCGGTCAAGAAATCCCAGGAACCCTCCAGTATCAATCTCTTGTTATTTGGGTATGAATGCATTACTCACAAGCGTGTTAGCCACAAAGTCCAGAAGGAAAAAGAAAGAGATTCCTGATCCGCCGAAGGCTCCCTCCATTCGAATGCGGGCTGGCGAGGATGTGTTATTCCTCAAGCTCGCCACCGCTGTTAAGATATACGTACAACAAATTATTACAGAGGCTGAAATAGCACGTGCAGACATGCTGTTTTCAGAGTATTTGATTGGGTACAAACAGGTACATGAGAGGTTCCATTTATCATGAGATATTGTATGGTTGACTCAGAATCATTATCTAGATGTATGGGGAGGGAGAACTCAAACTGAACTATCATTACTCTGTCCACCTTCTGGACCAGATATGAGATTATGGTCCTGTGTATGGGTTTTGGTGTTTCCTCGATGAACGCTTAAACAAATTGCTGAAGAGTTTTAAATCAAATAATTGGGGGGGTGGACACCTCGAGGTTAGTATGATGCATGGCTAGGGATGGGACGTCCAAATCCGGGACATGGTAAGTGCTTATCCATTCCAAAAAAATATCATATACGTGCTATATTGCATCAGATCCGGAACGTTCAGCTTTCCCCACATGGTGGAGAAAGTTTCCTCGCAAAACATATGGTCCAGACGACAGGCGAGGTCCGGGGGACAGTTGAAGACCTTGCTGTCGCCCATGAGGAGGCTATAGCTGATGGTATGTTTTCCCTGCCCTTGTACTTCTTTGGCAATCTCAATCAAAGGCTCTCCTTCAGCCGCAGCAAAATCACAACTTGTTTGTGGCCCAGTTGTACCAAAAAGTGAATGGGTGCCTCCACGATGTGAGAGTGCCTTGGCCAATTATTATACTTGGGCAATACAACTACAGCCACCCGTTTATCTGTGACTGGACCCCTGCGCTCCAAGAGGTTCCAGTTACTTATCCCAGCATGCAACATTTTACAACTATATTGTCAAAGATGGTCGGAGAATCACGGCCAGCCTGTGTGACAAGGCTCAACACCGCATGCTACATTCCTCTCTGGTCAAGGTGTGCCTTGGTGACAGCTTCCGCTATGGGGAAGTCGTCCAATTGTTTGAACATCAACAAACCGACCACACTCCCATTTTGTTTGCTGAAATGAACTGGTTCAAGACATTGGATACAACCCCTATTCCAGATGTTTGGGGTGCCTTGTAAGCTCATTTATTCCATCACATATTTGAGCCAACTAACTGATTGCCTTGAGTCCTGAACTTGATGTGCGTTTCCACCTTGAAGGTTTTGTAGAAGGTAATGACCATGCTGCTGTCCCGGTGTCCTCAATCAAATGTCATGTCGCCTGTGGGAGGATTGTAAAGACAGCACTCCCCAGTGGATAACAATAAGCCTTGATAAAGTAAGTATTCTGCCAAGGATGCTCCTGCATACAGTGTTCACATTAGACATGACACAGGCAATTCCCGTGCTGGCATGAATAAATCCCTATATAGCATGTTAAGACATTTGATTTATGACTACTGAACAATATGGTACATCCACACTCCACAATGTTGATCGATCCTCTTTGACACCTTTTCGTTAGCCCTCTTTTTTAAAGTAATCGCCTAGTCTGCAAGCCCATCCCAAGTGTTCCCCCAATCTATGCTTCGTCTGATTCCCCACTCTCCTCCTCCTGGCCCTCCTGACCCTCCTGGTCTGCATCTTGGTCTTCTGAGGTATTTCCTTGATCGCCTAACTCTCCATCTTCCTCACTTGCATCCGGCAGAGGCTGGGGTAATTCTGCAAGTATCTTGAAGGTCAGCAAAGGTCTGAAACCTTCTGGATCTCCATAGGTCATCCATTCCTTAATAACATCACCGTATTTTTCTTTGGCTGACTCCCACCAATCCATATTGATCATAAAGTCAAAGGGGACTGTGAGAGCTGGTTTGTCCAACCTACGGTTTGAGTCATAAACACGGCAATATTTAGTGCTTCGTCGTTTGGCAGGAGTCAATGTTTCACGATAGATGTGTGACAGCTCATGCAGAACCTCAGTGCACTGCAATGTGTATGTGTGTTTGCTTTTATCCAATGAGATGGCTAACATTCACTCACAAACTTGGTATGCCAGCCTGGTATGACAACTTCCCATATCCTAACATTGTCATGGTTCTCGGCAGGACCTGTGTAGCCAAGGTACTTCAACATCTGTTTCCTCCACACATTCGTAGACACTTCATCAATTTCTCCATCAGAGTCGGGCTCAGGGCAGCTATTTTTGTCTGACATGTAATCCAGGTTCATCCAGGCTGATGGGTCAAACACATATAACTTCTTGAAAATTCCTGTCAATGATGATCGCTGCAAGGACTTCTATTTCCAGTAGAACATGAAGGAGATCAAAGTGAGCATTCTTTTCATTTTCACATAAATAAACGAAAGGTCTCACTTCTTCATGACGCCTCGCCAACTTTGCATTCTTTGCATTTGTGTTCATCATCCTCCTCTTGTGGATATCAACTTGAGCCTTAAACTTTTCAGAAAATCCACGCCACATAATTTTAGCCAATTTCTTCAAACCACAATGTGTGACTACATATTCCAGTTCTTCTATTCCTGCAGGGGGACGTTCCTGTTGCACAATGCACCAGTAAGCACCATTTGAAACAACAAGTCAGATTGATAACCTTTAAGGCTGCAGCTGCCAACTCCGCCACTTTGTTCAAGATAATTTGGTTTGCAGGATGAGTGACATCCTTTGTGAAATATGGGTCCATGTATGGAAGGCCAGATGCATTCACACGAGGAGGTGCTCCTGGTTCTGGTGGCCCAGGTATCAAGAATTTTTCTGCACCCTTTTTCCTGTTTGTTTGGATGCCTATGAGAGCCTTGAGTTGGATTCTAATGACCTCTTGAACAACACACATGAGTAAACAACTATTCACATGCAGCTGCACTAACCTGCATCTCCTGCTTCAGTTCTTGCTCCTCCTCAGTAAGCTCACTCTTCTTTTTATTCATGATATCTTGTTCAATTGATTTCGGTTTTGTAATCAACACCAACCCACCAGAAGTATGTCCACGGGCTCTTTTGTAGGAACACCCTCTAAGCGACAATGGTTCATTATGTTGTGCAGCATTTGCAGCCAATTTTTCCTCGATTTCCTCAATGCTAGAACCCACAGCTGCTGAATTCCAATGATCAGTATCCACATCAGTATGTGCAGATGTAGAGTTAGCCCTGGTACCCACCAGGGATGCAGGGGCAACACCGGGACCGGGACCTGAGCGAGAGCCAGTGGTGAGGCCAGATGTGATGGAAGCAGCAGACCGGGAACCCTGAGATGTCTGTTGTTGCTGATGCAAGAGGGCTGGGTCCACAACTGTCTCGGGTCGGCTTGTACTGCCCTTGGTAAGTATATGCATGTCATTCTACAAAGCCAGACTAACCTGTTAGCACGATCAGACCCTCCAAACAGCCCACTGGAACGAAATGTATACCGGTAAGCCCTTGGCATTGGAGCCATACAGATTTCTCATACGCACTTTTCGATTTCAGCTTCATCTGCACCCAGGTGGTCCCACGCATTCAAAGTCAGTGATTCATCCCTTGCTCTTTCATCTGATCCTCCTGCTAGTCCTGAGCTATTTTCCCTAGTCATACCTCTGGAACCTGATGTGGCCGCCTGTTTTTCAGTTCTACCTTTTTTTCCGCGTTTATTTGTCTTCTGGGTCTGCTTCATATTTCTCTTTCTTTTCTTCACAATATCATCTACTGATGTGTGCTTGGCAGGGTCAGGGTTGGTTGCTATCCAGCGCTGTTGCATCACTATGCCCAGTGTCGCCCAGTTCTCCTTTATGGATGTATCTTCACACCACTGAGGCGGAAATGTGTTCATTCCGGTTGGATCATCGTCCATGGAGGCTCTTCTATCTAATATGCAACTATATGCGGGGTGGTGAATGAGTGCAGGGCAGGCGGCAGGGGGAGTGAAATCAGCACGCGACGCGACGTGTTCTTTGCACGTGATTGATGATTACATACGTTAGTTAGCTGAACGTATTCGTACCAATTCTCAGTTCAGTTTTGAGCAAAATCACAGTGCAATTACAACTCACATTTGCGAGAACTTGAATTACAATGAAAGTACCTAATTGAACATCCATTTATTTGTTAATTTACAGCTCATTGAAGCAACAGTTTATGTCCCAAATTGGCCATCCAAACTGTCCAGCTTTTTCAATCTAGGCGCAGTTAACTAAATCTTCAGATAAATGATAAATTGAAGTCCAAAACATGAATCCATCTGACCCTAATCGGCATTCAGTCAAGAACTAGTAAAACACTGTGCTAGCGCTCTAGATCTGGGAGAATGGAATCGTTGGCTTGCACGGACATAAAGCGGTACCTCTTGGGCTTTCATAATGGACTGCATCCGGCTAAGCATCTTCGAGACATTGCAGAGATCGAATAATTGTCTTTTGATACAGGCCATGGGCTTATAGCATGAACACTGAAACGCCGACCCTCAGTGTTCCGCAGACACTTCGACTGAATAAAATGGAAACCGAGAACCTGAAAATGCGACAGTACAGGTGAACACCGTCGAGTCAGAGGCCAATGTCAATGGGAAGGGGCGATCAATGCCAGTGACACATGCATGGAGATCTAGCTCTGGGAGATGGGTGATGTACTGATCATGAGAAACGACACCAGAGATGGGACACTTTGGCGTTTGAAAAATTGCGGAGTTCTCAGAGACTTTTGTTCTGCTAGGAACAGGGGCATTCCTTTAGATGCAGATCCCAATGCATTGCAAGCATACTAGGCTTTCGTCCTAGAGAGCTCCAATAAAAAAGTATCTGCCAGTGGTGACGGTCCAGCAACCCACAAAAATCAGTCACTGATTATCAATCGCAGTAAAGACCATATAAAATGGGTAGGTCCACGTGTCGAAAGTTGAGACATCGCCCCGGTTAGAGGTCCAAGCGTCCAAACTAGAATTCCAGATCCTCATACGAATAGAAAGGTGAGAAAACATACGAGAGTGAGGGGTATTGAGGTTCACACCCTACCTCACGTGACTCACGTGGCCCACCTCATTAGCCAATCAGACGCACCCACACAATCAAATCCAAGAAAAAGCAAATCGAGAGCAACAAAAGTGAACAAAATATGTAAGGAACCATGCCATGCCATACCCATACACTAGCAACACTACTACTAACACCAACGCCGCCCATACATCCCATACGCCTCCAACAAACCCAGAACACTACAAACCAACCTTTACCGTCCCTCCCCCACCACCATCCCCCCTTCTTCCTCCTCCTCCTCCTCCTCCTCCTCCTCCTCCTCGCCAACCAACTCCCTCATCCGCCTCATCGCCTCCTCAAACTCGCCCTTCACCCGGTCCCTCGCGCGTGGCGTAACAGGCATCACGCTCCACCGATGCTGCGCGAGCGATGCGGGGGTCGTGCCAAGGACGTTGGGGGAGAGCATGGGGGTAGGTGGGAGGGGGGTGAGGGGGGGGATTGTGTAAGGGGATACGGTCGGCGAGAGAGGGGCCTCTGGGGGACGGGAGAATGGTGGGGACAGTAGATGGCGGCGTTGTTGTGCTTTCTGTGCTTCCTCTAGCTCCTGCCCTTCCGACTCACGATTTTGACTCTCATATTGTGGCATGGGAATGGATGACTCACCCTGTGATAGCGGAGGGATGGGTAGTGGTCGCAAGAGCGGCGCCGGCACCGGTAATGGACGCGAGGACGCGCCTACGTTGGATAGCGGAGAAGGGGAGGTGGAGGGGGGGGCTGCCGTGGAGCGCATGGAGATGGGAGGGTTGGGAGGGAAGGTGAGGTCGGTGATTGGAAGGTTGGGAGCTGAGGAGAGGGTGTCGGTCACAGAGGAAGGCGTACCGGCGGGTGAAGTGGTGAGTGGGAGAGAGGACGTGAGCATTTGTACGGATGTGGGCGTGGGCGTGGAGTTAAATAGTGATTTGTGGGGCGAATATGAGGATAAGGGGGTGGATGGTGATGAAGATTGTGCAGGCGAATGCGAGGAGGGAGAAACGGGCGAAAAAGCAGGGGATGAGCTTGCGTTGGCAAGGCCTGCGTCTATGTCCAATTCGCGCGGCGAGCGGGACTTGACCTCATCCAATGTGCGTGTACGCGTCTTTTCCTCGTCCTCTAAACGGTTCCTATCCACCGCATGCCCATCCTCTACCATGTGGTCTTGTCCCGCACTTGCGTTCGCACCCCCGCCCCCGCCTCTCAATGCGCCATTCTCTCCTTCCACAATGCGTAAGGCACCCTTGAGCGCCTCACGCTGCTCGACGGCGATGCGAAGCTCCTCCTCCGTCTCAGCGAGCTTCCGGTTCGCGTGCGAGACCATTTTGTTTGCCTGTGAGTCGGAACGTGTGAGTGGACGAGAAAGGAACGATGAAAGAGTGAAGTTGAAGGTGAAGGTAAAGTCAAGCGAGCATGAAGCGCAAAACACAGCACAAACGCAGAACACAAAGAAGCGAGGCACGCAGCAGCCACAACACAAGAACACACCCTGGACAAAGAACGGACTACCACATACCTCCTCAAACAACGCCTGACTCAGACTTTCTAGCTCATCCTCCAACTGCGCCTTTGCAGTCTCTACCGCCCTCAACGCAGCCCTCTCCTTCTCCAGCGCCTCCGCAAGCTCCTTCTCCCTCCGCTGCGAAAGCTCCTTCTCCAGCCGTTCCTTCTCTCGCAGCTGCGAGAGCTCCTTCTCACGCTGTTCGAAGGACGTGGGGGAAGGCGGGGCGGATGCTTGGGGCGTGCTGGGGATGCGGATGCTGATGGAGGGGAGGAGGGAGGATGTAGAGGCCGAGAAGGGGTTGGCGGGGGCGTAGGGAGGCGAGTGTGCCGGTGGGGAACCGTTGCTAGGGCTGGTGCTAGTGGAGGAGATGCGCTGGAGGGAGGTGCGGAAGTTGAAGAAGCGGGAGGGGGCGCTTTGTTGTGGTTGCGGTGGGGGATGGGATTGGGGTTGCGGGTGCGGTGCCGGGTGAAGGGCATCAGAGTGAGAGTGTGGGCTGCATTCGGAAGGTGAAGGGGTGGGATGGCGGGGAATGTCTGCGACGCTGTTGGGGCGGTCGTATACTTCTCTAACAGAGCTGGACCTGCGCACGCCTTCACGCTCACTCCAGCGCCGCCAGCCGACGTCCTTGCCAGAGCCACCATCACGCTTGATGGCCTCCTCGAGCATCTCGTTGTTAGCGAGCGCGAGCTGGAGGTTGGACCGTGTGAGCGTCAGGGCCGTCTCTAGATCCGTCTGATTCTTGTACGCCACTTGCAACAGCGCCGTCTGCAGCGAAATAGACACCAGACGTTAAAATGTGCTACGTGCATATGGAACAAAGACACTACGCACAAGCTCCTCGACCCACCCGGTCATACGACCCAGCATCTCAATGAGCTCGCGCTCTCTATCCTCGCGTCTCTGTTCTCGCGTCTCCGCATCGATCTCGGAGTCGTCCTGGGCGGTGATAGGAGTGCTGAGCACGATCCTGGCGCAGTGGACATCTTCTTTGGATTGCAAGAGACGGTTGAGCGGCTTGGGTTTGACAACGCTGGTGGAGAGGGAGTCACTGCGGCGGGGGAGTGGGGAGGGTTGGCGTGGGGGCAGGGCGGTGGAGGGAGACGGTGTGGAGAGCATTCGCAGTAGCGAGCAGGATGAGTGGATCCAAGGATGATCACTAGGGTCGTTGTGGGAATCAGGACGGGCAGTTGGCGAGCCCCGCGACACACACGCGGTCCATCAGCGGTGCACAAGGAATGTCGGACACGAACCGTCTGCGTTGAATTTGCCATGCGTTGCGTCAGCATCTATCACAAAGATATTCTTGGACTCTGTATACAAGAATACCTTTGCATTTATCACAGCTGTTTGACTGTAACAACGACTCGACACTGATGCTCAAGGGTTTATTAAATAAATAACTAGCAGGAAACAGGCCACAGCTCCACTCAGCAGGTACAATTCCATTGAAGTATATTGGTCCTGGTGTTGCTTGAAGAAAATGTCTGGGTGTGGTTTACATAAATAAGTTGCATTTTTCATGCCAGCTGCACATTCTCTAAACAGGTCCAATGATTATCTTTCTTCACTTTGAATTTAAGGTGATAGAATCATTGAAATATATAAAAAGGACTATTATCAACAGGAATTTTGGGTGTGTCATTCTTGCATTCATTGAGATTGAAGCAGGCTTGTCTCAGGTTGGAGGTGAAACTAACACTGCAAACACATCAAGGTGTCCTGAGTCAGGGAATGCTTGGGACATCCTCTGGAAAGCTATCATGTTAACATTGTGTATGGACTTGTAACATGCTTGTTTTATTTAATATGGTCCAGATATGTTTCAAAGCCAGAAATAAATCAAAAAATTAAAATGTTCATAGCAAGTATTCCATGTTATCACAGGATGTTTTGTGCATGCACTGGAAAAGGCCATATTGTGAACACATCCTGTGATAATATGGAATACATGCTATGAACATTTTAATTTTTTGATTTATTTCTGGCTTTGAAACATATCTGGGCCAGAGCTTTTCTCTCAGAACTCACTCGCCCACTCACTCAACTGACAATTCTCTTCAGTGACAATCAATCAGCCATTGCACTCACACAAAATGGCCAGTTCCACACGCGTACGAAACATATTGATTTACACTATCATTTCATCTGCGAAGCTGTTGAAAATGGGACCATCAATGTTGTGTATTGTCCCACTGACAACATGGTGGCCAATATCATGACAAAGGCTTTACCCTGTACAAAGATTGAACAATTCACTGCTATGTTAGGACTATGTTTGGATTGAGGGGGAGTGTTGGGATTCCAACCCAATGTATTTCCCTGCCAAGGGATTATTAGGGCACCCAAGCTTAAGTCAAAGTTTGATAAAATGATATACCTTTAGTACCTGTTATTATCCCCATCATATATATTAAAGTAGCGTAGTGGGTCCATGGGCGCTTTTAGGCGCCAAGGGATTGGTCAGCATTGGTCAGCTCAGAGTTTGAAGGGCCACTCTGGGAGCTCCACAGCAGCCCCAGTATGATTCGGAAAAATACAGGGAAAATCAAGTGATCCACTGGGACCTCCCTGAAGCTTGCCTGATCCTCACCCTGGGAAAATACCCAAGCTGGCAGCAGTGCTGTTTCAGGCAGGTTTAGGGTTAGGGTTTTGGGTCCTGAGCAGCCTTGAGGGTTTTCCCATTGAGAATCCGATTGCATCAGACAATTATCTGTGTATCAGAGAGTCCAAATCCTACTGTGAATCAAACTATCCAGCTCTCAATCTCACTCCAGCTTGGAAAACCCAAATTTTGGAATCAGACATTGCAACTGAACAGATATTCTACTCTGAACCAGCAAGTCTGATTCCAACCTTGAACTGGCCAATCCAAGCCTGAATTGGAAGATCCAGCTCCAAATCAGACTTTAAATTGGCCA
>MU134382.1:229912-273277 GCA_015039355.1 Ramaria rubella | reverse complement strand
CGGTAAAAAAAGTTCAACAGGTTTCAATTACATGATGAATAGTCAATCGTTATGTTTATGAGTGACCCGGTCTTGTAGGAATGTCGTCAAACGTATTCAATTCCACGGTCGACTTGTAAACTCGGGTCCGGTGAAACCTTTCTCTAATAATCGATACCGTTACACAAATAGTCTATTAGTTTTACACATATCGTAATATTAATACCGATTATGGTTGATTTTTAATGTTTCCAAACCTCGAATATAAAAAAGGTCAAGGGACGGTCTGAATCTCACTCTGTCTACTTTACTTTTTACCAAGGTTAAGAAAAGAAAAAATATATCATAAAAACAGTGATTAATACGGTATTAATATAAGATATGTAAAATAATAATAGACTATGTGAGTAACGACATCGATGATTAGAAATGTTTTACACGAGTCCCAGGTTTAAACCCGACCGTGGAATTGAATACGTTTGACGACACTATAAACAACAGTGTCGTGGAAGTAACAGTTCACTGGTCACGGTGTGTACCGTGGGGTAATACTGAAATCACTTAAAGATATAAAAGGTTACGAACATAAAAATAATGTGTCACTTATGATGTACAGTGTACCGGAACGATTGTGAGTCGTCAAAAAACTGTAAAAAGATATTTTTCAGTCGTTATACAGGTTATTAAACGTAGGGACTAAAACATGTGTCTAAAAGGACAAACACTAAAAACTTAGTCTGTACTAAAAAAGTTAAGTCTAAATCTAACAAGTTTAGTCTGTGAGATTATAACGGACTAAACCTGAACGTATCAGATTAAGTCTCAGTCTAATAGGTAAACCTAACAAGTTCAAACGAACTTAGTCTAATTAAGTCCAACAGGTCAAGTACAGTCACAGTCTAAGTCTTAACCTAACCGACCAAGTCCCAACCTAGTAAGTTAACTCGTACCCTAGACGGTCAAGTCTCAGTCTCACCCACTAGTCTACTATAACAAGTCTCAACCTAACCGACGAAGTCTTATAACCGGTATAACCTCAGTTTAACAGTCTAAGTCTTAGTCTCGTCTATCAAGTCAACCTAACAGGTTAAAGTCCAACTAAGTTTTAGTCAAACCGACCTACAACAGTCTAACAAATTTTTTGTCTGACAGACTAAGTCTTAGACTAACGGGTTAGGTTTCAGTTTAACAAACTGAGTCTTAGTCCGTTAGGTTAAACCTTAGTGTAAGTAACCAAACTCATTGAACCCTCAGAACCTAACAGGTCAAGTGACCTAATAAAGTAAGTCTTAGTCTGTCAGGTTAAATCTGAGTCTAACCGACCAAGTCTCAACCGAACAGACCAACGTCAGTCTGACTGGTTAAGTTAGTCTAACCTACTAAGTCTCAGTCTAATCTCAATGTATAGGGTTAAGTCTTAGTATAACCGGTGAAGTCTCAACCTAACTACTTCAACCTCAATCTACTAAGTTCTTAACCTAATAGGTCAAGAGTCTAACCACCTGAACCTCAGTCTAGTAGACGAAACTATATTTAAACCGGGTCAGACTCAACGTAACAGGTTAAACCTAATGTCGACCAAACCTCAATCTAACAGGTCAATTCTTATTGTAACCGACCAGACCTCAAATTATTAAACAAGTAAAACCTCAACCTAACAGACTAAACCTTAAATTAACCGGTCAAACATTAACAGACCAAGTCTTAGTCTAACTGTTGACCAAACCTCAACCTAACGGACTCTCAACCTATTGACCAGGTCAAAACTCAGTCTAACAAGTTACACCTTAGTCTTAAGATTCAGACTAGTAGACTGAACGTCAGTCTAACAAACAAAGTTTTAGTCTGTCAGACCTGAGTTTGGAGTTTAAACGACCAGGTCTCAACCTAACCGACTAAACTTCAGTGTAACAGGTCAAACCTCAATCTAACAGACTAAATCTGCATCCAACCACCTAAGTCTGTACCTAACCGGTTAGTCGGTCAAGTCTCAGCCAAAATAGACTATACGGTAACCTAACGGACTAAGTTTTAATTTCACCGGTCAAACCTCAACCTAACCGTCCAAGTTTAAAATATTAGACAGGTCAAATATAAACCTCATAGACCTTAATCTAAAGAACTTAGTATCTAACCGACCAAATTTTAATCAAACCGGTAAAACCTTCAACCTAACAGGTTACGAACCAAATCTAAACGTGACAGGTCAAGCATAAAAACCTAAACCGACTAACCTAAGTGTAAATCTTAGAGATTCAGTCTAAGAGTTTACCCTTTGATAAAAAAAACTGTGAGTTCCGACGGGTCCTTCAGAGTCCTGGTCTTTGGGATTGGGATTTCAACGACCCTTCCGTGAACACAATAATAACAATAAAAGAGTCCCACTCCAGGTCCGTTCACGGTCCCTCCAAGGTCATCGGAGGGACTAAAAACCACATAAAAAGACCTAAATTAACCCCAACGAGACCCCGAGGTCCTCGTAAATAAACCGACTGGTTCGTAATGGTTCGTAGAATGAGTCGTACTCAGTCACATGCGGGTACCTGAGTGGTAGCTGCAAATGATATATCTGATCACCTCAATGGACACGATGTGCGTGCCGGGGGCAATACTGAAACCCCCTAAAGATATAAAAGGTTTCGATGTACGGTACACCACAAGGACTACGAGTCGTTAATGTAATGAACTTATTAAAATGTACTGGGTACGATATAACGTTGTAACCACCTATAGATATTTTCGAACCTTAAGATAATACGTACGATGTACCGGATTGATTAAGAACCGTCAATAAGAGGTAATGTAACTTTGACTAAAAGGTACTGGGTACACTACGTGTTGTGAGATAATGTTAAATATAAACGGAACTTTAGAGTACTTTGTACCGGAGCGATTACGAGCCGTCGAAAAGAGGTCCTGTAATGAACTTTGGTTGTATGATAGTTCGTTCTTTATAGTAGGCGTGTCGGGTGTAATACTGAAACCACCGTATAGATAAACGGTTTCGAATGTAGAACTTTCAGAGTACAATGTACCGAAGTGATTACGAACGTCAAAACGAGGTAATGTAACTTTGACTAAAAGGTACTGGGTACGATACGTCCTGTGAGTGTTTGAATACACAGGAATAATGTAATTTTAAATGTGTAGCCATGTAGAAATATTTTAATTTTGAATATATTCAAAACCAGCAAATGCCTAATGGGGCGCCCGTGTGTAGCATGGGTTACTCACCTAGTTTGGCTGTAGTCATAAAACATTTATAAGAACCTTTGACAAGTAGATAGTAGCTTCAGTTGTTAGTAAACAACTGAAGTGTACATTTCTTTACTTTTGTTCACGTTTATTGACATTTCTGTAGTTACATTCCTTTAGGTGAATAATGATCCTTCAGTTGTTAGTAAACAACTGAAGCTTACATTCCTTTAGCACAGTAAAACTTACAAGGAGGCACTTTCCCTATTAGGTAGCATCTTTGGCAGATGGGTCCTTAGACTTTTCTCTCTGGATTCCCATCTGTTAGGTGTGTATTATCTCTTGTAGTCTTCTGTAGGCTTACATATACTTTGGATTCCCATCTGCTAGGTTGAGTGTGATAGACCACTCCCTTCAGAGGTTGCGCTTATAAGCACAAACTGACTTGATCTCAGCTGTATCATTAGACAGAGAGAGAGAGAGCTTGGGCCTGGCATGGAGGTGACAACATACTGTGGAGGAAGATTCCACCCCCCTTTGATGGATGCAAGTAAAAGGCTGGGGGGAGTTAGGGGGTGTGTCTAGTGTTTTGGCCTCCTGTTAGAATCCAGATTCATTCCCAGCTTTACCACCTTTCTCCAACATATTCCAATTCATATTTCTGATCACTAGAGACAAACAACAATTTTCTCAGTCAGAAAATCTTCAGGAAACATGGCAGATTAAGATTTTCTGTGGACAGAAAACTGCTAAAAAAACCTATAGTTTTTAGAGAGTTTTCAGTCCCCAGAAAAACTTCATGAAATTCTAGAAATGTGCCCCAGAGAAATGCTTGCCAAAACTGATAATTTCCTGATGATTTTCTGAGTCCAAGAAACTTAGAGAATATTTTGGATTTCCACAGGTTTTTGTGAAACTAGGAAAGCTTGCAAAAAATCTCAGAAAATATTGCAGAAAACCTTGCATAAAACCATGGTTATTTAACAGTTTTCTGATCAAGGAAACTCAAAAAATAAATGAGTTTTTTGAACCAGGAAATTGTCAGGAAATCTCTTGTTTTTAAGAGATTTTCTGGTGCCAAAAAAACTTAGGAAAACCATAAGAATTATTCCCAGAAAATCATGGACACACTGGAGACATGACACAAAATGTACCTAGAGAAAAGTGTGGGAAAATGGTGTAAAAAGATCGAATTTTGACACCATTCACATGGTGGAAAAATTGAGAACAAAGTGTGTTTTTTGGTCAACATTTGTTTGGGGTGCAGATGTTGAACAAAGTTAGGATTTGATTGGGGTGAAAATTAGGAATTTGCCTCGGATTTGTGCCCCACACAATTCGGGGCATTTTTGTTAATTTTATCACGATTTTCACACCCAAGCATTTTGTAAGCAAAGTTACAATTTTCCCAGGGAGAAAATCAAGAACAAAGGGGAAATTGCTTACAATTTTCCTGCCATTTCCCCTTTGTTCTCAATTTTCTCCCTGGAAAAATTGTAACTTTGTTTACAAAATGCTTGGGTGTGAAAATTGTGATGGGATTAACAAAAATGCCCTGAATTGTGTGGGGCACAAAGCTGAGGCAAATTCCTAATTTTCACCCCAATCAAATCCTAACTTTGTTCAACATCTGCACCCCAAACAAATGTTGACCAAAAACACACTTTGTCCTCAATTTTCCCACCATGAAAATGGTGTCAAAATTCGATCTTTTTGCACCATTTTCCCACACTTTTCTCTAGGTACATTTTGTGTCATGTCTCCAGTGTGTCCATGATTTTCTGGGAATAATTTTTATGGTTTTCCTAAGTTTTTTTGGCACCAGAAAATCTCTTAAAAACAAGAGATTTCCTGACAATTTCCTGGTTCAAAAAACTCATTTATTTTTTGAGTTTCCTTGATCAGAAAACTGTTAAATAACCATGGTTTTATGCAAGGTTTTCTGCAATATTTTCTGAGATTTTTTGCAAGCTTTCCTAGTTTCACAAAAACCTGTGGAAATCCAAAATATTCTCTAAGTTTCTTGGACTCAGAAAATCATCAGGAAATTATCAGTTTTGGCAAGCATTTCTCTGGGGCACATTTCTAGAATTTCATGAAGTTTTTCTGGGGACTGAAAACTCTCTAAAAACCATAGGTTTTTTTTAGCAGTTTTGTTACAAAAAAGAGAAGTAATAGATGATAAGGCTCAGAGGTTTAGAGCCTTAAACTCATTCCAGAGATTTGTTCGTAGGATTTGTTCATTCACTCACACAATTGACCACAATACACAAGATGTGAATTCAATGGATGTGAAATACAAAATGATAGTCCTTATATATCTGAAAATATAGGAGACAGAAGACTCTAATATTGAAGCGAAACATTTTAGTGAAACAAGGCTAAAGAACATGGAACATACAATCATTGACAAAGGTTGTACTTATGATTTCCATTCAAAATTGGGGGGATATTCTGAGTAATGAGAATGAAAGTAAAATGGAAAAGTCTGTGTACCATATCAATGGTTATCTAGGTCCAGAGTATCTTGTAGGGTCGTCTCCCTTGCGGGGTTGTCTTGAGTATCGGCCAAGATGCTTGTTAACAGTTTTCTGTCCACAGAAAATCTTCAGGAAACATGGCAGATTCTGAGGATTTTCTGAAAGATTTTCTGACTCAGAAAATTGTTGTTTGCCTCTAGTGGACATGTTTTCTGATTTGTTCCACCCATTCTACTTATCCCAGTTCTATCTATATTTAGTCATTTCTTATCAAGATCTACATCTTTGGTCTTATATCCATATTCATCCTTACCTCTGATCCCATATTTATTCCATTTCAGATTTCTGCATTTCATATCTTTCCAACTTGGACTGTCTCTACTCGTTATATATGACTCTTGCATGTACTTCACAGTCAACTTAGGTGAACTCCACCAAGAACTCCGAAAGAGAATTTCCAATGTGCAATCCCGATCTGAGGAACCCATGAACAAGAAGTGTTCTCTGGCTCCGGACTTCAAAGTAGGTGACAAAGTCTTTGTTAAAGTCAAATTTTTCTGCACAACCCAACCTTCCAAGAAGCTCACTGAAAAATACCTTGGACCTTTTGAAATCATTGCACCCACAGGTACCAATAATCGAGCCTTCATTCTCCATTTACCTGACAGTATGCATGCTGTTCATCCTTCTTTCCATGTTTCCATGTTAGAACCCACGACTCCAAATGAAATTCCAAACCAAATACAGCCTCCACCTCTGCCAGTCATTATTGAAGGCAAACCCGAATATGAAATCGATGAAATTCTGGACTCCAAGATAGACAACCACCGACATTGCAAGGTACAGTACTTAGTGCACTGGACAGGCTATCAAGGTACCGATGAAGAAACTTTGTGGATTCCCACTACAGAATTAGGCAATGCTTCATAAATCGTTGAAGACTTTCATAAGGCATATCCTGATAAACCTGGTCCAATCCCACCTTAACTTTTCTTTTCATTTTTCCAATTTTCCCTATATTTTCATGTTCATGCCTCTACTTACATTTTCCATCTATTCCAAGAAATTCCACCTCCTTTTTCCGCTTTATTTCCCGACTCAATTTTCCAATTCTGATTCCCAGATTTCATCCCTTTCCATTTCCCTCATCCTTACTTCCAAATCCCTCTCCTGATGCTGAACCATCTGTTGCACCCACCCAGTTAGAATCTGCGTCTCTTCGGTATGCTCCCGCATAGAACTCGCATGATGATCCATGTATTTCCACAATTCATGAATCTCCTTCAACAGTGACTCTGCTGTTCCCTCATTTCCTGCGTCCACACCTTTTGCGACTTCTTCTGTGAATCCTGATTGTCCTGGTCAACAGCATACCCTCTCATCCTTTGTGCACTCATTGCATGTCATGTTCATTCCATCCATTATTGGCAAACAGAATAAATCCCGAACCCGACATCCCATGCAGCAATACTTTTCATGCCCAATCTGATTCAATGCAGACTGGTGTACTCTCTGACAAGTAACGGTTCTATCCACTGCATCATTTTTCCTTCTCCAAATTTTATCCTCCATTTCCTTTTTGGCCTTTCTCTCATCTTTTCCTGCTTGTTTCCACTCCAACTTCCTCTGCTCTAATGTCTCCACTGCTTCCTTTTGCAACTCCGAAATCTCATGACTCTGCACCTCCAGATCATTTTCTGATCCCAACCCATCTTTGGAAAGGAGATCTTCAATCAAGATAATCAGTGGCATTGACATTGAGCTTAGAGGGGAGTAGGAAACAAGAGGATCAGAAGTATGGCAAGTTGAACCCCATCTGTCACTCTTATATATCACATTAGGGGTCCTGCTTAATCACCAAACCAAACTTCCCACACTGATCTTAGGCCTCGAGGGCTCAGCCTGAAGGAGATACTGTTAGAACCCAGATCTATTCCAAGCTTTTCCACCTTTCTCCAACATATTCTGACTCATATTTCTGATATGTTCTCCAATTTGTTCCACCTGTTCTACTTATCCCAGTTCTATCTATATTTAGTCATTTCCCATCAAGATCTACATCTTCAGTCTTATATCCATATTCATCCTTACATCTGATCCTGTATTTGTTCCATTTCAGATTTCCGCATTTCGTATCTTTCCAACTCAGACGGTATCTACTTGTTATATACGACTCTTGCATGTACTTTGTTCCTCAGTTCAAATATTGATTCACCTTGACTCAATATCTTCTCATCTCTGTCTCTAACTCTTATCTGACCTTTCCATCCTCTGACTTCTCTGACTCCTCTGATATTCTGATTCTCCAAAATACCAGGACACAAAGGATCCAAGAGGGCACAACCCATAAGTTGAAGCCAACGTCTGTACATTTCTGATCCCAAACTCTGAATCCCAACATCCCGACATTTCTGACATTCTGACGAGAGGAAATCTAGTTCATAACACCTCCATACCTGAGTAATCAGGTTCTGAATCTGTATATTCTTCACTAGTGGAGTTACCTGTGCTACGCACGGCACCCCATTACGACTTTGGGGGATCTCTATATTTTTCATGCCATGTGGTGTTGCTGATGCTCAGCAGTTTTCCTCCATTACATTACTTGAATAATTTTACATGACCCATGCTACACACAGCATCATATTGCAACATTGGTGGATATCTATAAAAGCTTGGAATTCTATGATGTATAGAAAATCTCATGCTACATGGCCTAACTAATTCTTGGCAGTTATTCTCCATTACATTGAAACTGATTTTCCATGACCCATGTGATGCACAACACTCTATTACAATTTATATCTGCCTTGAAATCTCATGAAATATGGCCTCACTAACACTCGGCAGCTTTTCTCCAGGACATTACTTGACACCAACATACTATCAAGCAAGGAATATCATCCACACAGCACCACATTACAACTTTGGTGGCATATCTATTTGCCAAAGCTCGGAATTCCATTACATCTTGATAATATGCAGGACACTCTATTACAATTTATATTTTCCTTGAAAATTTCATGCAAAATGGCCTCGCTGACACTTGGCAGCTTTTCTCTGGTATATTGCTCAAAACCAACATACTATCAAGCAAGGAATATCATCCACACAGCACCACATTCCAACTTTCATGGTATCTCTATTGGAATTTTATTACATGTTGAAAATCTCATGCCATGTGGCCTCACTAATGTTCAGCAGCTTTTCTACATTATATTATTTGAAACCAACATTCTATTGATAAATAGTGGATATGATGGATGATTTCAATAGAAAATATGCAAAACTGTTTTTCACTGTAATATCCCCAGTAATTGCATGGTTTTGAAGTAGTTTATTCATGTCATTCAACCTCCTCAGTACATAAAAACAACCCTGATGCCGCAACTTTAGCCTAACTCTCAGGATGCTTTGTGATCTCACATCATCTCCATGTGATAGTCATTGGGTCTGAGGTCCAACAGGTGATATGATATACTGGGACTTTTCCTCTGGCCTCTCAAATGAAGCTTTTATATTAATTCCGTGATATGGAAATGCACGAATAAGTAGTCTTTGTTCCATTGTCTGACTGATTCCCAGACTTCTACCCCCCAGATTTCAATTGCTTGATTCAGACATGGAAATTTCCAATTTGGTTTGTCAGAATCAGGCTCAGATTCCTCAATTCAGACTTTGATAATCTGTCCAGTTCACATTGCCCAGTTCACATTGAATCAGATTGTCTAATCCAAATCAGGTTGGCAGGTTCAGAGTCAGACTTTGAAATGGAATTGGCCAATTTAAAGTCTGATTTGGAGCTGGATCTTCCAATTCAGGCTTGGATTGGCCAGTTCAAGGGTGGAATCAGACTTGCTGGTTCAGAGTAGAAATATCTGTTCAGTTGCAATGTCTGATACCAAAATTTGGGTTTTCCAAGCTGGAGTGAGATTGAGAGCTGGATAGTTTGATTCACAGTAGGATTTGGACTCTCTGAGACACAGATTATTGTCTGGTGCAATCAGATTCTCAATGGGAAAACCCTCAAGGCTGCTCAGGAGCCAAAACCCTAACCCTAAACCTGCCTGAAACAGCAATGCTACCAGCTTGGGTATTTTCCCAGGGTGAGGATCAGGCAAGCTCCAGGGAGGTCCCAGTGGCTCACTTGATTTTCCCTGTATTTTTCAGAATTATACTGGGGCTGCTGTGGGGCTCCCAGAGTGGCCCTTCAAACTCCGAGCTGACCAATACTGACCAATCATGGTGCCTAAAAAGCACCCACCACCCACTGCCCAACTTTACTATATAGAGGATTTACCTGATCATACAGCAATGGGGCAAAATGATTGGAGACTGGTGGCAGGGGCACACTATTCACTGGCTGTGTGACACAAAATCCTCTTCTTCCTCTTCTTGAGGCTCCAGGTCATCTTCCCTGATAGGGTCCACAACTCCAACATCAGCAGATGACAACAAGTGAGCAATCCATTCATTATTTCCCTCACCAGTCATGGTGTAAACATCAAAGACCTGAGGGCAGTCTCTAGAGAAGTGGCCTGGTATTCCACACTGTCGACAACTGAAGGAACCAACCTGGCAATTATGGGCCATCTACCTCATTGCCACTGGTCAGATAGCTGCTATGGCAGTGGATGTAGGTGGAGCCTGGACTGGTGGTTCCGGGTCAGGCTGTGGAAGAGATTGTGTGTTTCTATGGTTGATACCATTAGAGGCAGCCACAGGGCAGGCAGTAGTATTTGGTATGCCACAAGATGTGTTCTGGAAGGGTTCACTAGCCGCATGTGCCTGTGAAATTGTCCTAGCCACTGAGAACCATTTGGAGAGCTTTTTGTCTGAATGTGCCCTTCAACCATGTTGGCAATCAACTCTGGATCAAGACTGTGGTGAAATTTCATGACTAAAGAGGTTTGCTTGTACCCAGACTTCTCTATGAGTCCTTCAAACTCATCAATGTAGTCATCAACAGTGTGGCAGTTCTGATAATATTGATGTGGTTTGAGTTTGGTCCAGGCAGTAGTCTCTTCCATGAGGGAGGAAAAACATCAATTTGAAAGCTTTTTTGAAGGAAGTCCAGGTAGAATGAGTGGGACAGCCTGTTATGGTTTCCATTTCAGAAATATGTGTGGCAAAGGATGAGGCATGACTGGATTTCATGAATGACAGGGCCCACATGACCTTCACATGGTCATTGGTGAACTGTGTGGTGAAGAGGGCAAGGTAGAGCTTTCAAGAGTTCAGGAAGGCTTTTCGTTTCTCCCTATCACCATTGAAGTCAGCAGGAGTGGCACATTTTTGAATAGATGGGGGGAGAGGGAGGCAGACATGAGGTTGGCCATGTCATTGTTCAGAGTGTGCAGCTGGATATCTGTTTGCCAAACCTGTTAAGCCAATTGTTCCTTCTCCTCCCTTTCAGCACATAAGGAAAACAGTGACACACTGGTGGAGTTCATTACCTTGCTTGGCAAGGTCTACGCCCAACAGAAAATGCAACAGGATTTGTGACAGAATCATATCCTGATCGATCCCTTGCCTTTGATTTGCTAGGATCTCATTTATCTGTCTTAAGATCTAATCTTCATCTATCTAAAGGTATCTTTCCCTTTTTAATGTTATCTTTTGTGTTACCATTTCTTTGTTGGTCCTCTTTGTCACTCTGCAATATTTCTGCACATTGCAGACCACCACTCCTCCATCATCACATTTGGTTCTTGCAATCTTTTGTCCTCTAAGTCTAAGTATGTGTTCAACTATTGTGTAAATTTTTCTCATTGAAATCTCAAATTCACCAGCAAAGCTAGTATCAGCCAAGTTTTTGTGACACCCCATAGTCAGGTGGGCCACTTTACCAGGTTGCACAAGTCAAGCATGTGGTCACAGCTATTGTCACACACGCATTGGACCAAGAGCATTACATCATGGTCTGCCACATAAATCCAATGCTTGTCTCATGTAAATTCATGGCTGGACACTACTGCTCATCTGGTTGTGTATTTCATTGCTAGTGACTGCCTGCAAAGCTCCATGACATGTGTCCATCTCTCAAAAAAAAAGAAGTGATGCATGCTGAGAAGGGACTAGGTAATCCATAGATATCCATAGTTCAATATTCAATTCCTGTCAACCCACAAACTCAGACTGTGACCTGACCTGAGGATCATGCTGAATGAATTTACCTACTTAGGGTCAGTTAGAAATCATTAGGAAATCTCAATTTTGAGTATATATGGCTTCATGTCTGAGCTGAATACAATATTGGCAAGCAAGGTATGCCACGGTGTTGGTTTACTTTTGGAAATGAATCCAAAAGACAGTGGGTAGTGGTGTCGTCGTTTCACGGCTACTTACACTGGTGTTCGGCTCAGTGCGCTTTGCTATCAGCAGCAACAAAAGTAGAACAAGGACACAGATGATGACGTAGCAGTGATGAAGATGATGACGTAATACGCTGACGTAAGCGTAGACGAGATACAACAGCAAATGTCACGTGATTGACAAAGCTGGCCTTGATGTAGACGTAGAAGTAGTAGACGTGTAGTAGGGCTTAGACTTAGACTTAGACGAGTGAATTCAACTGATAGAGGTGAATTGGGGTACACTAAGGCGAAACAGGCCTTATATACATGAGCAGAACAACAAACGATGCGAGTATGCCATACAACGATGTCGTCGACAGCAGACAGGAGAAATGACTAATGGCGAGAGGCAGAAAACCAAAATAGGAAGGTGGTTTGTAAGGAAATGGAAAAATGAGTCAGGTAGTCGAAGAAATGAAGGGAAATGTGGCAGAAAATTTGAAATAGAAGCCAGAAATAGAATAGAAGTGAGTCACAGACAATAGACCATGTGGAACGATTGGAAATAGAAGTACAAGAAAGAAGCGAGTGAGTCAGGTGATGAAAATGAGTCATAGCTGTCCAATAGGATTCCAGTTGCTTGTCAAATATCTCCGAAGATGAATAAGTGAGTCATGTGACTTGATGACGACTCAGAAACATGTGAACCAATCACGACACTTGGATACTAATTTCCTCCAGAGAGGGAACGAAGACGAGCCCTTCTTGACAAAGTCCTTAGGCACATAACCGTAGCAAATCTCTGTTCCTGGTCCGTGCTCTTTGATGTACCAGTTATTCGTGAGGACGATACGATGCCAACCATTCACTGGTTCGAAGTTTGGGTCAAAACCGATGACGTAGAAGGGAGCATGGAAGGTTTGATCAAATACCCATATGCAATCGTGAATGCGATAAGGAAGATATGAGGGGAATACTCGGAGTGGACCTTCAGGAGATTCGACATATAGAGGATAGTACCGATGATGTGCGACTTTTGGAGGAGGACTGGACAAATGAACATCAAGGGGAGAACACCGACTAGGAAGTTTGATGTGTGGTCCAACGTGTATGTCTGGCTTGGTGGTCATCTGAAACAAGTCATGGGATGTGGTGGCGGCAATGCTGGATGGCATATTGGAAATAGAATCGATGAAAAATAGAATGAGTGTGGAGATGATGTGTCTGGCAGACTGGAGGTAGCACAGCAGATAATGGTCTGGCAAAAGCTGATGATGATAGGCACGTGTGCAGTGAGCGTCTTTTGTAGTGTAGTAGGCGCTGTCGAGTATCATGCTTGTCAATGGGGGCACCCCAAGCTTTCCTAGTTGTAAGCTGCCTGAAATCAAAGGGATTGGGGTCCTCAGGCATGAGTGTAGACATAGTAGAGGTAGATGTAGTTTAAGGGAGAGTACAGGAGGACTCCTGAGTGCTATGCATCTGAAGATATCAATTCAAAGACAATGGTGTCAGAACCTGGTCCAGAGAGTTGGCAGGCTTTTCTACTATAAGGGAAACCTCCAGGAGGAGTGGAAGATCACACTCAGCACTGGCAGATGGGAATCCAAAGTCTGTATAAGCTCACAGGAGACTACAGACCAGCCAGATACACACCTGGCAGATGGGAATCTGAAGAGAAAAGCCTAGGGTCCCCATTGCTGTGGCAACTACCTAAAGAGATATGAAAATAGGTGCCCATCCAGACTGGGCCCATATGGATGGGTGCTTATTTGAACAAACATGAAGAATGGAATTAAACATTGAATGATAGAAGAGAAAAGATGAAAATGTGGAAAGAGAGGTGAGAATGAAGTAATAGAAGGAATATGAGGGGTTCCCCTTACAGTTACAACTGGTGTGGGGGCCACTACTGCACAAGGCCGATGGCCCACATCAGATGAGAAACACAGACAACATTAATTAGGGATATCATGCTACCTTCAAGCCTGTGTGAATCTGCCATTAACATTGGCTACAGAGGTACTTGCCAGGAGGCAGCTATGGTCACCATTACTCATGAAGGCAGCTCTACCTTTGGACTGTGTACATATCACAGAAGTACTACTAGCCTAGGTTCTGTCTGCTTAAGCTCCAAGTAGTAGAGCAAAGAATATCAGCAGTTGGTGTTATTATTATGATTGTAGTTGGGAGACTGTGCTGTGGTCAATTGTGTTCAGACACGGAGATGAAATTGAACTGTGACCCTCTGGTGCCCTGTAATAAATCCAATCAAGGAGAAATCCAGTCCTTAACAGTAGATTCAAACTTAAACTCTTGATTTATTACACTGCCTTCCAATACCAGATCCTGAACACTTACTGTTAATAACCCCCATGACCCTACTAACCAAACCATCAATCAACAAAGAGAACTCCTTAACACTCTTAACAGTGTTGGTAATCATGCAGAAAGGGAGGGGGGAACTTGGGATGGTGAAAGGAGATGAGGGGGGAGCATACAATGAAGGAAAATGGTGAATAAAGGAAGGGGGCACCAACTAGAGACATATCCAAAAGAAGATGAGCATGTCCAAAGGTCAACTGGCAAAGGGTGATGGTAGAAATGTCAGGTGAGTGAAAGCAAAGATGATTATGAGTTAAGTAAATAAGTTGGTGGGTGGTGTAGATTGTAGAGACCTGACAGGTGGCAATTGGAAGAGAAATGAAGTGGGAAGTTCCCCTTAGTATACACAGTCCAATGGTGATCTTGGGTAGGCAATGGTAGTGACTCAGACTCAGTAAAATTTATATTTATTCAGTTGTTGCAAACCGTACCCTCTGGCACATTCATGAGACAGCCAACAGCCGGCTTGACGGCTCGGCCTGAGGCTACGGCGTGGTCGGGTTGAGGGTCAGCTCAGCAACGGCTTTCCTGTCCCGGCTCCGGCTGGCTTCCGGCTTGAGGCCGGGACTTGCCAATGGTAGCAATGGTAGATAGTACTATCGCGTGACTTGATATGGCGAACTTCGGGCATCCTCATGATTCAAGCCAGATTCGGAGTCCTTCGAAGAAGGATGCGATGTATGTACAGGACTGTGCACGAGAATTGACGCAATCAATCAGTTGGACACCAAGTGGGAATAGCGTACGGAACCATCATTTCTAGTAGCACCCGTGTCCACTGCCAACGATCGAACGTTCAACGCACCGATGTCATTTTGTCCATGCCCGTCCGGCAAGCCACGATGCTAGAACATGTTCGTGCACTCCCGACTTGTGTGCGCGGTATCAATATTTCTGCCGTTGAGTCTTTCAGCGACTCCCATCGACCCAGGCCCGCAGCCACTCGACTCGGAGCATTGAAATGCGGAGATCTAGGGTGCAGCACCTGAAACAGACACCTGGGCGATTGCACATTGACGCTTCTTCCAATGTCAAGTATGGACTAATTTGACCTCTCGCGTGTCCTCGCCCAGTTCGCAGCGGCACACGTTTCATTTACCGTGAACACTTATTCTCGATTTAATGGCATTCTAAAATCTTGAGCAGCGCCTCCCAGCTTTTGCGTAATGGATTTAATTCCACTCGTCCAACCCTGTCACG
Source organism: Ramaria rubella (assembly GCA_015039355.1). NCBI lineage: Eukaryota > Fungi > Basidiomycota > Agaricomycetes > Gomphales > Gomphaceae > Ramaria > Ramaria rubella. The sequence continues at coordinate 257,745 of MU134382.1, read as the reverse complement.
TGTGCCTAACGGCAAGCTGTTCAAGCTATGGTGCATCCCCCTGGACTGATGGTGTGCCACTGTAGTTGACAGAAACACCTCATTTGGCCATACGGTGTCTCAAGGTAGGTTCCATGAATAGATTACCCCTTATTATCACTTGTCATCCCAAGTTAACCACAGTGCAACACGTATTCAATGTGCCCCTAATGTCCTTTTACGTATGAAATACCATCACTTGAGGGGGAAATTCACCTGAAAAGATGTTTCGACCCAGGTGCTGCTAGTGGATCAAGGGCTCGTATGATGAGCCTAGTCTTCCTGTTATAGATCGCTCATTCGGTGAGTGCCTCTCTCCTACTATTCCATTGCCCTGATCTAGCAATAATCAGTGCATATACGGAAACGAGACAACCAACCAGTCGCTTGGTTCTGGGTCCTCTGTGGCAAAATACTTCTTGGTGGGACCAGAACACCTGGACATGAGGTAAACATCGAGCAGCAACTATTGAATCACAAAATCAGGCACGTAGATGTCCAGACCATATGTCCACCATCGTCTTCTAAAAGTCCAATCCAATCGGTGTATTGCAGTTTTTGCGACGGCATTTCACCTCTGAATTCGTGAGCCCCAAGGTTTTAGAACTGCAGGTGCCAGGGGAAAGTGTCCAAAATGATATTATTGACGAGTATCCGGTGCCCTTTTCAGGGCCTTTTACGGCGCCGCGACATCCATCTACATTGAAGCATGTCTTGGCCTTATGGATGGAACCGTCGGTTATTGTAATCCAGCGTCAAGTGCCACTGAGGATCGGACAGAAGAGGAAAAGTATCAGGCACTGCGTCAAAGCTAATTCAACAATTTCCCAGCTACCTACTCGCGGTATAAAGTGGGATGCTTGTAGCAAGAAAAATCCAACTGCCTAGCATTCTGCACCCAGTCCCATTTTACTACCAGTCAAAGCACAACATCGTCAAAGGCCCTCTGAACTTTGTGAGCCGCATCTACCATGTGTTTTCCATCTAACAATAAATTTCCTGTAGAGCACCATGGATTGGTACAGACTTAGCCAGGAAGAAACCGTGATTATGTTCGGCGAGGCTACAGGCGCATGGGCCTCAGCACTCAACGTAGCCGCTGTTCAAGGGCTTCTCGCCGGTTTGAACAACCTGACACCTAACGAACGTCCTGTCATGGAGAGCGGATTTGCCGCCTCGACCGCCATTTCATTGGGTATTAACGGCTTCGTCTACCCTTACGAACGCTACAAGAAGATTGTGAATAGCTACCCCGACCGTGGGCTTGACCCAAGTGCTGCTTTCGGTCTCGATGTATTCAGCGACGGTAGAGGGGAGGCTTTCTTAAACCGCTATCCCTCGTCCGTTGTCCAGACCTGGAACCCGGACCGCCGACCGGTCCCTGGAACCTGGTTCGCCGACGTGATTAGGAACTCATTCGCTCATGGACAGACGCGCATTATTGATCTGGCGGGCAGACCTGCAGTCAACATGTACAATACTGCGGACGGAAGAAACCCGAACCTTGACATTTCGATGACGCCTCAGGACTTCCAAAACTTGATGGCTACAGCTCTGAGGAACTTTGTTTCGCAAGTCGCGTGGGGTGGAATGTATCAACCACTGACGAAATACCTCGAGCTCGCGGGAGCTCCTCCTATTGTGCCCCCCATCCCCCCTCCCCCTCCCACTTCTCTTATTGAAAACTCTGACGCTACCTTCGTGCGGACGCTTATTATCTACACGGACAAGATACAGCCATTGACCCGGGATGTTGTAGTAAGTGGTCACCATGTTCTGTTCCCATTGCAATTAGGTGACTAACGCACACCCCCTTCATATAGATCATCTTGACATTTACGCCTCTCGACCAGGGTGGATTATTCAACGATCAGTTCCCTGTGGCATGGAAAGTATGTGATCATATTCCAAGGGCCCCTCCACTCCATGCGCTAACTAGATTAACTCAGGTTCTTCCTTTCGCAGCCAACCGTCAGTCGTGTAGACTTCGTCTCCTCTCGCCATATTCTGACTCCAATGTACAGAGAACTCCACTCTGACCGCAGTTTGGAAATCAAAGTAAGTCTCATTCCTCGATGTCTGATATCACCTCACTCCGAATCAGCTACGGCTTCATTGCGTCCAAAGTTGAAGACGGGAGGAGTATCTTTCCAAAGACCTCGGTCATTGTCGGGGTGTGTATAGTCTAGTTGTTCTCCGGATTTGACTCAGCTCGACGTTGAACGAAACTAGCCGGGACAAGCCTCTCGCCTCACTGCCGCGTCCAACGGAGCCCTTCAGTGGAGCACACCTGGACCATTCGGCGGGACCAATTTCACTGCAATCAACGACACAACTGCGCCTCAAGCCATCGTCGTTGGTAGGTCAAATATCTCTGTACCAGCATATTGGGATTTGCGACTCATCCATGCTGCAGGTATCCAGGGGAAGACACCTGTTGATCTGGATCCGGTTCTTTACTTTAACTCGAACGTAGCGTGAGTATCTACGTTTACTTCGTAAGACTGTTGACTCAACACTATGTATCAAGTGGCGGCGGAACCAGTCTGGTTGCGCAACCCACACCTATGCTGCAGGCTTACTTCCAAAGCGAATTCCAAGGTGATGTCGCTCCAGTGACGCAGATAAATTGACCTGTCAGATTGATAAGTTGATGACAGAGAACGATATTGTACGCGGCTCCGTCCAGGGATCGGGTCTCTTCCAGCAGCCCATTAATGTCCTTGGCCTCAACTCGGTCAGTATTTCTATTATCATGAATATCGTTTACGCATGGCTGAAAACTTATGTCAGAGTACCACTTGGCGTTTGAGCTCTGACCCTGCAACCCAGAGGCCAATGCTGACCATGGCTACAAACAACTAAAGGCTCCCGCGATTCAGTCAATTTCGTCTGTCCCTGCCCAATCTCGTGATGTTTGTTCCATTGCCGTTTTTTGCTTGTGAGAGATCCCTTAGTTCCCAATTGTCTTTCTTTGTTATGGTCTTGTCCTTTAGGATGCATGTACTTTGTATTCCTCTCGAGTTGTTTTTCTCGAACGGACTGAAGCTGCAGTCAGCATTGGTTATACATTTGTTCTATTTATTCTATGTGGCCGTGCCTAAGTGATTTGACTCGTCGAGCATGCCGCAACTTATGTTCCTAGTGCAATCTTGTCGAACACCTGCAGTCAGTGGCAGAAGCATTACCACGGTAAATCTATTCGTGAGCAGTAGCGAATTCCTAGCTTCACATATTCATGTTGATGTCCTCGTGCGTATCAGTCTGTCCTATTGTTTTAAGTGTCGCAATTCTTGTACTCATCATCACTCCCTCGAGCTATATGCAGGCTTGCGGTCCCGATCAACAAGTGCATGTCGCATTCCAAGTCCGTGTAATTCGAATACTCAAGCTTCAGAAGCAGTAACAGTGTTGTAGCCCCTTCAGCACCTCACAGGGAACGAGATGCGGATAGAGTACTAGAGACTCGGCGGTTTTTGATGCGGGTGACGTGGTGTGTCCGCACTGTTCAGGTTCACATTGATATTTCTCCATATGAGTAAGTGTGCGTTGAGCTCAAAAGTATGGTTACACTTCCGGAACTCTACGTAGCTATGTTTTTTATATATCCATTTTATCTAATGGGGCGGGGCCCTATATAGGATAATACTATAGTACATGAATTGCGATATGGGGCTGTCGATTTAGAATCGGACGTAGCATGAGCGCAAGCGCGTGCGAGTCTCTTGGAGAGCTATCGCATGATGGAAGTGTGGAAAAGAGGGGGAAGGGAAGGACAGAGGAAGGACACATTAGGGGGTCTATTGGGCGACAATGGCTTGAGCTCTGTCGGCATGGAGGTTTCCGAAGAAGGAGTTTAGTCTCCCCGTTGAGTTGACGTATTGGATGAGGTGAGGCACCGTGCTCGGCTCGGAGGGAAGTTTCGAGGTGGTGGGGGCGTCCCTGGGCGGCTTAAGACGAGGGGGGGTGTTGGCGACTGTGTCCTGGGCGGCTCATGCTGAACTTGAAGTGGTAGACGGTTTCTTCCGTCTTATGGAAGATAGGGCAGAGCGGGGAGGGAAGCTGTGGATGCGGTGCAAGTATTTAGCGAGGGGGACATGCCCGGTTCGGAGTTGTACTAGGAGGGTGACATGCAATCTGGGGATTGAGTACAGAGTCCGCGAGTTTGCGAAAGCGAGAGGATGGAGTGGTGGAATCAATTGTGGCCACTGTGGCCGGGTAGCGAGCCGTCCTGTTGTCCTGTCTGGCTCGTTCTGTGTATGACTGTTTCATGGCCGACATGCTAATAGCTAGTGGTCACTGGAGGAATATAGGAGGTCCTCGATGGGGCTAGAATCACCGCTCGCAGCCTGTGTGACTTCGCCGTCACTCCGGTCCGCTAGCTCGTTATCTGCGAGATAGTGGCCTGGTGTGGGTTTGACGACGTAGCTACGTTGACCGCAGTGTGGAAATCGAAGTGAATCGTTCTTGGATTTCTGTTACCGCCTCATCATCCTGAATCAACTAATTAGCTTAGCTGGCCTCGAAAATTGAGGATGGAAGAACTATTCTTCCAAGACCTCGGTGGTTATCAAGGTGTACATGTACGCTCCGAGCCCAGCCCTTTTGGGACTCGACTCAGCTTGATTCAGACGTTGGACTAATTAGCCGGGACAATCCCCCGGCGGGCCTCACTTCCGCTCCCAATGGAGCCTTTTTAGTTGAGTGCATGTCAAATACAAACTTGAATTGCACTCAACAACCTAGCCTCAGGTCATCGTCGTTGATATCACCCGTTGATTTGGATGCGGTGCGTTACTTCAACTAGATCGTTTCGTGAGTGTCTACTAGTACGTTTGCTTCATAAGACACCGTTGACTCAATCTTACGCATCAAGTGGTGCTGGCAGGGGATCAGTCCGATGGTTGCACAACGTACACCTATACTACAGACTTCCAAAGCGAATATTATATCTCTTCAAGCCGTCGCCTGAAAAAGATCCCTTAGTTCGCCATTTTCTTTCTTCGTCGGGATCTCACCCTTTCTGCTTCACTTGATTGGTTCTTCTAAAACGGACTGTGTTCAGTCTCCGCTGTGCGTGTCGGCCTTCAGTCTAGACCATTGGACGGTTGCCAATACCGCTGAGGTCTATCCATCGATTTCACCGCTTTGGACTATCTGTAGTAAATTAATGAAAATACGCGCCTAATACAGCGCACAAGCACAATCAGCATACTAACGCACGTGATCATTAATTTAAAATTTGTGCGTTACACGAATACAAGAGCCGGCCAGTTACTATTGAGCAAAGTTTGTGCATAAGTCGCTACTGTAAGAGACCCATTCGATTGATAACCCCTGTTGATCTTTTTCTTCGCTCACAGACCCAGATCTCTGAGTTTGTAGCGATCCTGACCTACATGCCATGCGCTGCTAGCAGCAAGTTCATTAAACTCGTGTGACAGTGTGTGGAGTGGAAAGGTACTCAACACATAACCACGCTCAAAAACGATCCAAGTTTTGAGGGCTTCAGGACTTGAGGCTAAAGCCACATGTATGGCATTTCTCGACACCCGCAATTCCTCTACCATGTCAGCGAGTACTTTTACAGGAGCTTTATTGTCCACATATGCCCGGTTGTGTATATAATTCCCTGTTTCTCCTGCGAGCTCTTCCTTGTGAAACCTGAAAAATTATCAGACGGGTACCCCCAATGCTACGAGGTAAAGGACAGACGAGAGGACATCATTCGTCACAGCGATCCAGAAGTTCATGTCCGGTATGACCCGAACATACTTCATAATATCAATTTTATTTGACTTGGTGAACATCATGCACCCAAATGCGGTTGCTATGCCAGATCCACTGCGAATGAACCACGGGAATCGGTGTGCGCCTTGAATTAAAGGAAGCGTTTCGAGTTCAGGCTCAAGGCAGGTGGCTGTGAAGAATTCTATGGCGGAGAGCACGATGTAATTGGCGCAGAAAGGATCATACAGCTCCCACGTGCGTAAAAGCACTTCAACAAGTGCGTCAAGGACCGGATTCAATTGCGGCTGACCGCGCAAGAACCGCTGTTCAAACACGCCGAAGGTACTTGGATCCCTGGGTGCCATGTCGTCCGCATAGATCAAGAACCTGAATAACGACTCGTCAAGGAATTTCAAAATTTTCGCGCAGTGGTCACGTACCAATTGAAAAGTGCCATATTTTTCTTTTCTGCAAAGTTGCAGTCGTGATATGCTATCTTCAATACAATTCATGAAAATCTAGACGAATTGATGTAAACCCTTGCTATTACCTCTATAAGGCTGGCGGCTAGATGAAGCGTCCTTTCAAGTTGCTCACATCGAAGGTTGCGTGTATCCATTTCGGCTCGCATGGCCACTTCGAGCTGTTTGTTAGTGAAATCAAGGCTCATAGTTTCATGTGCCATTTCCGAGAGGAAGCTGTTTAAAATCGATGTTTCGTCGTCTGAAAAATCGTTATGAATTTTCGAACTGATTGGAGACCTGTCACGTACAATGATTCCTAGTTGATGAAGTAGATCTTATGGCCTCATGGAAAAAGGCAGAGATATCGTTTGAGGAAGCCATTGGTGTTTAGTTGGAGTTTGGAGTGAAGTCACTAAGAAACAGATGGTGCTAGAGAATGGAGTTGAACAGGTCTGCAGTGGCGCCTTATATACGTTGCCAGTGGAAATAATTTTACTCTAAATGCCAATTTTCAGTTCAAGGGGTGACGCTTCTAGAATCTAAATTTGAATACTGCACAGCTGAAGATACTTGTTGGATAAAACATCACCAAAAAAAAACACAAGAACAGTAGGGGAGTGTTGCGTCTAGGAGGCACGGATACAATTGAGAAGCCAACGGCATCTCGAATGCCAGTACATCTATTCAATCTCTGCAGACTCGGAGCTCTGCGAGCGCCCTTTTACCAGTTGAGCGTTACGGGTGAGTACGGTCCGGTTTTCTTTAGACCCGATGATGAATCTCACGTTGAGGTATAAGAATACTACCTAGACAGGCAAGATTTTCACCACTGACTGTATTTTTCTGCTACAAAATTCATACGTTATATGCGCAGCAGCGTTGGAAACTGCTATTTGGAAGAATATTCAGACAGGGCCATAGGCAAGGGCTGTCGTTAGTACCAATTTTGTAAACGGCAGAGTAAAGGGAAACGTGGGGGATGGTACCTATCCGAAAGAACCGGCGAGTCCGTAGGATATTATCATACCTCATTATCATTGAACTTCGAGCTGCACATAATCTGTGTCGGCAGTGTTAGAAAGCGTCGCTCGTGTGTGAGCACGGGCTGAGGTTTGGGACGTGGCAAATTATGGCAAATGACTCAAATGTCGCAATCTCTCTGTGGTCAACGGATTCCATAAAGGCATGGTGTGAAGGGTTCAAGACTCTGTTAGATATGGATGAAAATGGCTCAGACTAATTTCACCAAGTCGACATCAGACGTCTCATTCAATGAGTCGTGATCTGGTTTATCAATTGAATAAGGGGGGCCATAATGATGAGTCCAACGTGTTCTTCGATGCTCCGCTGATGTAGAGTTGTTGGACAAGGTATAGGGAGATACGCTATCATTACCAGGAGAACAGGCCATGCTGCAATATGCGGCACCTACCAGTTATACACTGCACACAATGACTGATCAAGTGGTAGAACAAAATAACGGCTTTACACAATGTCCTCATTCCGGAGTGAAGAAAGGCGAAAAAACTGCAAAAGTGCTAAATCCGGGAAGCTGAGCGATCTTCTCCCAGATGACGTTTACATTAGACAGGACTGAAGCTTCAGAATATGGCGTGATCGTAGGAGCATCGATCTTATGTAACATTCTGGTTGGCTCTGGTTGGTGGTAAGCAAGTGTCCACGTAGCCAGGTCAGGGAGGTTCCTGACTGAACCAGGCTGAACCTTTTGTCAACCAGATACTTCGAATTCGAGCTTTGTCCGAATGACGCTCGTTCGTTTGCTGTTGGCAGATGTACGGAGGGCCGGGCCAACTCGTCCGGCGAACATCCCGCGGACGTCCGACCAAGGCTTTCAGGCCTTCCGCCCCAGCGAGAAGTGCCTCGGATGTAGGCTGAGCTGGTCGGTCCTCAGCGGACCTGCAAGAGGGATCCGCTGAGGACCGACCCAGTCAGAAAATCTGGACTATAAGGGACGGCGAATCTGCACCCATCTGTTCTCATCCCTGGATAGAGGATTAGCGGATTTGAGATCACAAGGTCTGCTTAGAAGGGAACAGATGAGATGCACATAATAGAAAACAAAATAGATTTGACAGTAGACTGGTATTCAAGTTAACCTCCCACACACAAACAGTCTATACCAAGCAGACAAGATGTACAGATAGAAAATAATATATTTTGTTTTATAGTCTACAATAATTATTTCTACTATATAGCTATCTAGAAGGTGCTACCCCTAACATGTATTTTGAGCTTGTAATCTAAGGGAGCACATAGTTAAAACAGGGTAGGAACTATAGACTAGAACCATAACTTACCTATTACTTCATCCTTCACCAAGTCCTCATGCACATGGAGTGGGGGTTGGACAGTGCAGAGTGAGGGCAGCAATGGAAGGGGTGGGGGAAAGGTTGGAAGACAGAACATGACGAAATCACCTCTATATATACATTAATGAGTGTCACGTGAAGGAACACCGGCTCGGTGAAATAAACAGTTCATTTGTTTTGTTCATTTTTCTGTTCTTACATGAACACAGCCCAGAGACTTTGATAAATACGATAAATTTTAAAATTGGTACATGCGCATACAAATGAAAAAAAAAACCATCCTATGTGGTCAGATGTGCTGAGATTCCATTGGACCTGTCAATAACCGTGATCTCTGATCCAACCAGCTGAGCTCCAGACTGAGGCACTTCTCACTGGGCTTCTGCTCTAGTGCCGAACACCTGCAGCACCTCGGCCACCTCCCTGTAGCCATTCTTCCCAACCACTCATTCTCTGCAGGCCTTCAACCTAATCCATGGCCCTTCAACATGAACCCCAGTGAGAATTAGCATGGACAAGGTATGATGATATGGACGCCTTCGGAGTTGTTAAGAGGCTCCACTGTCGTCCTACAGCACCCTTGGATTTGGACTATATCTGATTGGTGGTTTGGAGAGGGTGTGACAATATCAGATGGGGGAGTAAAAATGAACAAACCATAGAAGATGAGATCAGACGAGTTTGTATCAGAATAAAATAAATATTGCTTTGTACTACAGTGGACATGGGGGGACAATAATGTACCACTACAGATGGGAGCAGAGGAGAACGGACAAAAATGGATATGACCAGACTAGAGCAAACGAGAGTGGTCTGGGGTGTACGAGAGCGGACGCAGGCATAGCAGTGTAGACACAGGCATAGCGGAGTGAACTGAGTTTTCGACAGCAGATGGGGGCATACGAAAGCAGACGGGGGCATAGTGGACTAGACGAGAGTGGATGGGGGCATATGAAAGCGAACGGGGGCGTAGTGGACTAGATGAGAGTGGATGGGGGTGTATGAAAGCTGACAGGGGTGTAGTGGACTAGACAAGAGTGGTTGGGGGTGTGAGTAGACAGTGACACTGGAGAGGGCACTGGAGAGCAGATGGGAACACTGGAAGTCAGAGGAGGATGTGGGTGAACAGGCAAAGATACAGGAAAATAGACGAGGGGATTATACGTATCATGAGACCTACCCCATGTCTCCTTTGCTAACCCAAACTTCAATCAAACTAGTTTGATTTGGCGAGGCCTGCAGATTTTTCTTGTAAATCTAGTTTGAAGTGAATAGGATGGTTCATTCAATGGATAAATATACACGTACTTTTTTCAGTCTAATCACTTTCGAAAGCTGCATGCATGGGGCCTCTGGTTGCACCAGGATGCATGACAATGTAGTCTATGCCAAGTCCTGTAGTAAGTAAGTATGCATTGCATCATACAAGTCTCACCATACAGCTTGTATCTCTGGGACCATAGACATCGTCTGCAGTGGGACTGTAACATCTGTTAAAACACACCAACTCCACTCAATCATGTTTGACCAGCATTTAAACAAAGTGTTTCTCTCATCTTATCTCATCTCCTAGGTTTATCTAAAGCATCCCATAGAATAGGTAAAATATGTTATTAATAATGTTAAAAAAATGAGACGAATTTGCAAATTCATTCAGATTGAGTTATTATGCTTTGCTCATAATTGATGCCATCCAGGATGCTGTGCATATAAGCAGTTTCAGCACTTCATAACACTATGTGGGCATTTTGGGAACTTATGGTGATGTGAGCATGACCACGGGGACTTGAACCATAGCAAATTGACCGTTGGAAGAAGAAATCAATATGTATATGAGAATTGTTATCTAGAGTCAACCTGGTGCACAAATCTGGGGGGAATTCTTGGTAGGGATGGGCTGGAGATTCAAGAATGAGCAAGTCCAACACCTTGAATTTGAGATGTCAAGTTATCTTCGCATTGTCATTGCCCCTAATGGATGAGAGAACGTTGGCGGGGGTAGAGTGGTGGTGGTGGAAGGAAGGCAAGAGCATGTGCTGTCACTAACATGAACATGTCATAATCTCCAAGCCACAAAGCAAAGGAGTAAAAAGTTGTGTGTTGTCATGCCAGTCACATGTCATGCAAGAGTTTGTGCCAGTCATAAGTTAGACTTTTTAGCATAATGCATGCACAGGATGCCAAAATATAATATTTCATGAAAAGATCTATGTAGCTCATTCTATTCCAATGGCATACATTTCCATTGGAGCAGTCCTTTGATTCTCAGATGCCATCTGTTTCCGTCCATGCTAATTCTCACTGGGCATGAACATTCAAAGCCTCTAGGTCTGCAAATTTGCTCTCCAACCCTTCAGGTAAGTCTCAAAGCCTTCAGGCCTTCTGCAATCTGAATTTCAATTCACTGAGTTTATGGAGGAAAGAATCAGCTTTTATTAGTGGACCATTTTGGCCTTTCAGAAGTCCCCTTTTTCCCACAGTAATCTGGGATTATGCATTTGGGTCCATAGTTTACATAAGACATCCCTACAAGCTAAGCATGAAATATGTCCCTTTTTGGATTTCAGGATGGTTCTGGGGTCTCCATGGGGTTCTACTGGGAATGTCCATTTTTTTTCATTCTGCTTGGTTTGGGAGCACCTTTGATCCCAGACATGGGATTTACATCAACACACTTCTGTAATTGACTTCCACAACTTCCTAGGTACTCTTATTTTATTTTAAAATTGTTTGCTGTGTTCATGATCATAGTATCTTGTCACAATCCAGCTGGGATTAAGGCTGTCCATAATTATGATTATAATTTAATTTAATCAGATTAAATTCAATTATAATAGTTATATTATGCTCAAACCATAATCATTCACAATACAAATAAATTTGATTACATTACATTATATTAGGATTAAATTGAAATATGGGGTGCATATTTAATCATAATCAGTCTTGATTAAACAAGGCCAGAATGACATGTGCAGAGGCTGGTGACCAGTCACCTGTGGTCAGAGCAGCTGTTTTGCCCAGTGGTCAGTGGTGTTTTCCACACATTTTGCCATGTCTAGGAGTTGTTAGAACTCAGATTCATTCCCAACTTTTCCGCTTTCCTCCAACATATTCCGATTTGTATTTCTGATACATTTTCTGATTTGTCCCACCCATTCTATTTATCCCTGGTCCATCTATATTTAGTCATTTCGTATCAAGATCTACATCTTCAGTGTAAGAAACCTAGTGTTCACACTGGACAGACTGTGCCAATAGTGTATTGGTGTCTGCGAGTTGTGTGGTTACAAGTAAGTCTGATTGCTTATCTAATTACTTGTGGACAACTGTATAGTTGTCCATTACCTACAGGCATCCCTAGTGGGCAGCTTATATAATACAACCCATAAGCCACTCTGGTGACTTATATACCCTAATTAGTGGTGCTACTGTAAGAATCTACCTTCTTACATCCTCCCCACAGACCAAACCTCAGGAAGGTTTGGGAGATTTTATGCTGATGGGGGATCAGCATATATGGGTGCAGGCGCAGTTGATGACGACGACTGTGTGACTAGTTTGACGGTGTTGTCATAGTAAATGGAATCAGATGGATTGACTTCCATGTTGGTGTCATCTGCTGCAATAGCAGGTGCAGGAGGGGGAGCAGACAAGGCGGAAGGTTCCGTTGTCAGCACGTCCATACGTGCCTTCAAGCGGGGAGGCCCTCCACCATGTCTGTCAAGTGATGAATCGTCGTCCGATGTCAATGGTTGTCCCCAACCACCTGGGGCACGAGGGGGCATGGGTATGTGAAGGCCGGTAAATGTCTGGCCTTCATGAGTGTCGAGGACCCTCTGTGCAGTCTTGTTATAGCAGACTTTGCTCTCCTGACGCACAAAGTAGGGCTCAATATTGATGAGAGCCCTACTGGGATCTACACCCACATATGTGCCTAGCCATTGGGCTAGCTCATCGAGAGATGTACTCTCATGAGGGCATTTCCATTCATATGCCTTCTCGATGCTGGTAGACAACAGTGTTGAGAGATCTTGCTGCCAGATTGAACCAGCAAGATCGGCCCACTGGCCATGGACTGTAAACAGGTCCGTTAACTTTTGTAGAAAGACCAGACTGTCTTTCTTTGGCTTAATTAACTTAAGCCATACCCATACATCAACATCCTCTAGACGGAGGGTGTTGTCACCATTCCCGTGGATAGTGGGTGATACTCCCTCAGGGGAGTACTCTATCGTGCACAATGCATCCCTGAGATTGGGAGGCATGTCATGCGCAATCTTGAACACTGGTGTTTGAGTCGCTAATCGCTGCTCATGGTCAGCATGCTTGATGATGGCATGCTGCGTGGTGCTGGATGACATGGCAAATGTCATGTGTGCAAGCATAAGCTGCTCAATGAATTTTGGATTGTTGAGCTGGCAGGTGTCGAACCACTCTGTGGGTTGACGACTTGTTTGCACCGCCGTGGGATGTGGTGCTTTGCTCAAAGGGCAGGGTAAGAATCCCATCTGCGTTGCAGGTGGGTCGCCGATGGCAGGAGCAATACGAGCATGCATTGATGCCGGGTAGGGCACCGTCAGCGTTCTCTGTTTAGATGCGGTATTGCGACTGGATCGAGTGGGTCCTACCAGTGAAGCACAGGTAGTTGGCGTAGATGGACTCACTGAGTCCGTCATCAAATCTGGCAGCAATGTCAGATTGATTATAGTCAGTGCTGATGGTGTCGACTTCATGGTGGATATTTTATCTGCCATTTTGTGATTAATCTGCCTCTCCTTATTGAGGGCAGTGCGAAGCATGTTGAGCTCTGAATTGAGCTTGCATATGTTAATGCGCATTCAATGTCGTGCATTTGAGGGTCAATAAGCCACAGTTTTGCGGCTTGCAGCAAGTACTGCGTGTAAGCATTGCACTCCTGGCAGGAGTCACAAAGGACGATTGTGATGGTGTCCTTGACACCATGCACTGTCCAGCTTTGCTCCTTTTGGAGCATAGCAAATTGTTCAGAGGCACTAGGGAGTGCCTCTGCTGAATGAGGTATATGGGATGCGTCAGCGTTCATGGGTAGTCTTGCTGATACACTCGCACTGGTGTGAGTGTGGGAGTGGATGGCAAAGAGCCTTTAAGCAGCAATAAAATCATGGCTTAAATTCAAAGCATGTGCACCCGTAAGGTGATGTGATAACTTCATGTGACAATGTGGCGTCACATGAATCGCTGACATGAACTGTGTTCGTGTTGACTCCTTTTATTAAGGACTCAACCGTCATCACTCTCATGCCTATGAGGCATGATTGGGAAGCTCTTGCGGCTTCCTAACTCCCCTTAGCTCTAGATAAGCATCTAGTGCTTCTAACTCTCTGCATGCAGAGAGTGGTTCCCAGGTGACATCTCCTAATGTCCACCTTACTTGTAACTCCAGATTGGAGTTACTAGTCCAGTGATGAGCCAGAATCTCATCTACTAACCATTCTGGTTTGTCCTCTTTCCCAAAGTCATACATATAATTTACATCATGATGAGGAAATCGTTTGTCGTCATTGGGTATATGTGGTCTGATTAGACTCGCATGAAACTTTGGTAGTATCCTCCTAGCCATGAGCTCTGGAGGTAACTCAAGTTTCACAGTAGAAATGGAATTGTCCACTTCTATAACTGGATATGGCCCAATATAATTGGGTGCTAACTTCTTTGCCCATCCTTTAGGTAAGGACAGGTTCTTTGTAGACAGACACACTAGCTGTCCAACTTCATACATCGTTCCTTGATGGTGTCTGATATTAGCAGTATCTGTCTGCTGTACTCAGCTCGTGATGATCACATCGTGAGCATCAATCAGGTTCCACAATGCTTGTTGTGCAAACTGCCATACTCCTCTGAATGTAGTATCCACTGATAGTACCTGCCCAATAGTACCTGCCCGATACGGGGCAAGTATCCACTGTTCAATTTGAATGGTGCATATCCTGTGGTTGCACTGACTGAGCTGTTCAGTGCGAACTCTACCATTGGGCATTTCTTGGCCCAATCCTTCTGATCACTCTGCACTACCATGCAGAGTATTTGCCCTACAGAACGATTTGCTTGTTCTGTCACTCCATCTGTCTGCGGGTGGAATGCTGTGGACATGAGCAGCTTCATGCCCATTATACACTCCAATTTCCTCCAGAATATGGAGGTGAATTTGGAGTTGCGACCCAATATGATTGACTCAGGTACTCCATGCAAGCATACCATCTCTTTGAGGTATAACCATGCAACTTGTTGTGCAGTCACTCTCGTCGTAGTTGGCACTAAATGCACCATAGACATGAGTCTGTCAATCATGACTAGTAAATAGTTGTGACCCTTCGATTCTGGCAATGGACCAACAAAGTCCATTCTGATAGACTGCCATGGTCTATCAGGTATCGGCAGGGTATGCAATAACCCTGCTGGTCATCTATTGTCTTTCTTTGCAGCCTGACAGGCTGCACAGGATCCACAGAATGACTCTATGTCAGCTGCCATTCCCAACCACCAGTATGATCGCCTGATGTACTTATCGGTTTTGAATTGCCCAAAGTGGCCAACTACTCTATGTGCATGATCAATATTTATCTCAACCATTCTCCTCCCCTTGGAAAAAACTTCCTGGGGGAGACACACTACGTCTTTATTGAACTGGTTCTTTGTCCAAACCAGTCCATTTCTCACCCCAAATCCAGGGTGAGCCTCAGGATTTGCCAATACTTTCTTGAGTATTGGATCTGTTCCATAGCCATTGGCTACAGCTCATTTTAGGTCAAACTCACCTTCTATGCATGAATGTAGACTCTCTGAGTCTGCACCCTATGCTGTAACTAGTACAGCATCCTCATTACCTTCCACCTGTGTGGAAAATTCTTCCCCTGCTTGTTTCATCTGCTGTCCATCTATGACATGCTGCTCTGTCGCATCTTGTAATCATTGTGACACTGTTAGAGGACAGGTGCCAGATTCGACGTTGGGGTGTTAGGATTCGCCGGATTCGATGTTGGGGTCGGATTTGGTCGGAGCTCTCCTTGACCGAGGTTGGTAGTTGCAATATTCGGAAATGCGCGGAATACTGGATGACTCGGAAGTCGGAGATCTGAAGACTGATCTACATGGGCATTGGCTTCAACTTATGGGTTGCACCCTCTTGGATTTCTAGTGCCCTGGTATTTCAGACTGAAGAATGGAGTGTTATTGGGGTTCTGATTGGTTGGGTCTATTTGGAAGGTAAGTACCAATGATGCATTGAGACTTATCGGAGATGAGTGGGGGCTTCGGGTATTCGGGGATGGAATAGGGGTAACGATAAATCAATATCGAGTAAGGGTTAGCTTTACTGGAAAGTGAGTATAATCAAGGAGGGTTTGGAATGTCGGATGAGGGAATGTCGGATGAGGTAGGGTCAGGATGATTGGAATGATTGGAATAATTGGAATAATTGGAATGCTGAACAAGGTTGGAAGGCCTTATTGCAGGTAGAAGTTTGGAGCGACTAATAAAGGTTTGAATGATAGAGGATGGGCGGGATATATCAGGGTGTTATGAGTTATATTGGAATAACAAGTTGAGGTAATGAGATATGAAGGATGTGAGATGTGAAAGGGGTAGAAAATATATGATATAAGAGATAGAAGGTGATACGAAAGATAGTGATATGAAAGGTAGTGAAACAATACGATTTACAAGCTAAAGAAGCTTGATCAAGAGAAAACATATTTAAGACATGCGGGATTCCGAAATTGGGAACGGAAGACAAGGGTGTGTGATATGGAGTTCTGAAGTCAGAGCGAATACGGAAATCAAGATAAGACGTATGGGGATAATATCGAAATAGAATTGTGACTAAGGATAATAAATGGGGACATGTCGGAAATAAGTGGAAAATGGCTTATCGGAATATGTGAAACGTTGGAATAACACAAGTCGGATCTGGGATCTAACAGTATCTCCCTTTTACAGCTGAGCCCTTGGGGCTGATTCTGCTATTGAATACTGTGGGAAGTTTTGGGTGTTGGTTATCCGTAAAGGCTGAGATCTTGGATTGGACATATATATAGGAGGAACACTTTGAAAAATGCAAATCACTGTTTGATCCCCTACCACCATCACCAAAGAAAAAATGCCATCACATTCCAAGTCATCATCGCCCACCCGCTCCATCATTGAAATCAGCTCTGGCGAAGAACTCACCCCCAAAGTGAGGGAGTACTAGCAGAGAAAGGTGGAATTGGAGGCCAAGATGTGGAAAAGGGCGAAGGCAAAGTGGGAGAAGCAGGAGAGGGAGGCAGTGGAACAGTGGGAATGGGAGTGGAAGGAAAAGGAGGAACCAGAGTGGAAGGAGCAAGAAGAATGGATCGGAAGGTGAAGGAGAAGGAGGAGGCCGATCAGAGGAAGCAGAAGAAGGAGGCGGATCAGCAGAGCGCTGAGTTGAGGTGGGCGGTGCGGGAGGAGTTGAGGCAGGAGGAAGCCCGACTCAAACTTGTTTTGCTAAGTTGGAGGTCTTCTCCTGATTGATGGATTGACAGAATGATTGGACTAGCCAGAGAGGGTCGACTGAGAATGGAAGGTCGACTGGAATCTGAAAAGTGGTTCAGAATTCGTGGGAGGCCGCAAATGACATCTCGAGGATGTGTGGTCAGAGGCCGATGGCTTTGATGATAGGTGTGTGCTTTGTTGGATGCGGGAGTTGGAGTGCATCAACAAGGAGTGGAGAACTGGAAAATTGTGGAAGCGGGCCTGCATTCAGTGTCAGAACGATTGGAAGAAATGCATGAGGCCAGGCGACGCGGATTTGGCGGCAGAGATGGCGTGGAAGTCATCGTTACTGGCATCCAGGCAGGTTCGGCAGAGAACGTGGAGGCTGGACCAAGGACCGGCAACGAAAAGGCATCGGGCAGAAGCAGTCGCGGATTGGGGAAGGGGTGGCGTCGTTGGGGAAGGGTAAAGGAAAGGAGCAGGCAATGGAAGATGACGTGGAGGACGAGGTGGAGGATGTGGGGCTTGCGGCGGAAGTCTGCGGGCTCCAAAAAACCATTCATTCCCTCAAAGTGGCTCCATTACAATGTGGAGGGGATGGTGACCTTCAATGAATCGTTGAAGAAGTGCACAGGATCATGGAGATCGATTTCAAGTTCCAGAAGAAGTGGTGGGAGACGTACCACGGGGTGTTGGTGCCGCAACTGGAGTTGGGGCTCGGAAGCCGGGTCAGAGAATGAGGGGGGAAACGTCGGGCCACAACCGGAGTTGGAGAAGGCGGAGGATAAGGGGAAAGGGAAGGCGAAGGAAGCGGACGATGTCGGGATGGACATCAATGTTGTCCTGGAGGTTTCAGAGAAGGAGGTTCCGGAGGAGGCGGAAATCACTGAGGAACTGGAGGGGGAAGTTGGCCACAAACCAGAGGTGGAAGTTGGGCCAGGAACCAGAGGTGGAAATTGGCCAGGAGGCAGTGAATCCGGGAGATGCAGATTTGGAGAAACAGTGGAAGAAGAATTGGGGAAAACGGTGGGGCTTGACCCAGAGGTCAATGGGCCAGAAGAGGAAACAATGCAGTGAATAGGAGTTGGAAGGGGAAAAAGTAATATAAATAAATCAGAGGAATTTTGGTGAAGTAATGTAGAAGGTTTTTAGACAATGAAGTTGTTTTTTGTTGGTTTAAGATCAGAAAAAATGAAACGATCGGAAAAACAGAAAGCTTGGAACAATGGACAATGATCACATCAATGGAAATGATCGGAAAAACAGAAATGATTAGAGAAACAGGGATGATTGGCAAACAGAAAACTCGGAAAGACGAGAAACAGTGAATCAAGGATGTTTGAAGTTCAAGGGTGTTGGAGAAATCGGGGATAAGTTGGAATCGGATGAATGTCGGGATTGACTCGGGATTGGGATTGGACTTGTAAGACTCATGAAGAAGTTTGAGAGGGTCGGAATATCAGGATGTGAATGGGCATAGATGTAGAAGGAGTTTTGGAATTGCGGGATGTAAATAGAAACTTAGTAGGAGTGAAAAAATTGAAGCATTACATTGGAAATCGTCAGAAAAGATCGGAGTCGGAGTGGGGGATTGGAATAGATAAGTTGTCAACATAGTGGCTACTCCCCCTTTAAGGTAGACATCCCATTGTCTACCTCAGGTGTTGGAAGGTAGGTAAAGGAGTTGGAGTGTCGGAGGACCAAAGGATTCATCGGAAACATATTGGCTTTTCTAAGGAGATGAATGGTGTCTTCTTGGAAATTTCTTGATAGTGGTCTTGGTGTTGTCTGGTTGAAATCGTTGTAATCACGGATTACCTGAGAATGCGGAGAATATCAGAAGTTTGGACTTGAAGGAGAACAAGAGGAGTGAATTGGAAGTTTCAGGATATTCAGAGAAGTGTTTGCAATGGAAACAGAGTAAGGAAGATGTGTAGGGAAGAAAAGGGTGTTGGAAAAGATAGGAATTGAAATGTTTTGGTGGAGTTGTGGGTTTTTTTTGGAAACATTGGTAAGGTGCTTGATATTTGGCCTGGAATATTGTCCTAATAGTTGAAGGGTCGGAATCATATCAGAAACATGAGTTGGAGGATGTATGGATTGTGCATTCATGGATATGAGGGGTTTTAACAGCGCCTTTTGAGGGGGATTGTTATTGATTCCAAAGGTGGTTTGTCGGTTATTGTCCCATAATGTGGAAATCGGTATTGATGACTAGCCTTAGAGTCAGAGTAACTGCGTTGTATCTTGAATAGTTGGATTTTGAAGTCTGGAAGTTGGAGGTCAGAAAACTAAATCTTGGAAGTGGAAGGATGTCTTTGAGGAAGATTCGGCATTCAGACTTGGAGATCATCCTGGGGTGTTCTCAAGGAAGTACAGACGTACTGTATGGAATGTATCGGATGAAATCCTATAGCTAAAGTCTCGTTAATATGTTCTCGAGGTGGTTCTGGCATAACTAGATGTAAGGAAAATGATTTCCTGAAGTGAGATTCTCTCCCTCCGATAGATGTGATCTTGTCAGAGTACATTAGCAGAATATTGATGATTGCTTGTCTGGAATTGGAAGAATGGATGTAATGGATTTTCCTATCCGAGGTTTCCACATTGTCATTGCAGGTTGAGGTTTCATCAAGCATTGATGTTGGATGTTATGGCGGGTCGGAGGATGTCGCAGCGAAGTTGGATTTTCGGAGATTCGCAGATTGGAGGTTTCCTGAAGACATGTCATAGAATTGAATCTTCTTGTTGAGGAGTGCAGAACTAGGTACTACCCAATACCCTGTCAATCAACGGATTGTAGTGGATGGGTTAGTGGTGTCCCCAGCACATTGGAACAATTAGAAACAAGTGTCGTTATACGTAATGTAATAGCAACCGGATTTTTTGCTCAATGGGAGGACATGATTGGTGTGGATTGCCTACTGGGTGTTGCAACATAATGTTGTTGGTGACGGAAGAATGGAGACCAGCGGAAAGCAGGAATCCAAAGAGATGGTGTTTAAACGTAATGATCGGTCGAAACTGTTTGGAAGGGTGATTTTCGGAGTTTTGGTGGAATTGTTGGAAGTACGAAGGGTGTTTTCGGAAAGCGTCTGTGATGTTCTCAGTAAGGCACAAATAAGATGAACACGGATTCGTGCTTGAGAGTCTTTGAGCTGTCAGTTTTGGGGATTTGGAAGGTCCTCTAAAGGGACCTTGATGTCGGAATCACTTATCGTGACAGTTGTGGTTCAGGATTTTGCTTTCCTGGCAAAGGATGATGACCTCAGGCATTCTTTCACCTGATGACCAGGTCTTCCACAGTAGAGGCATAACTTTTGATTGATGCGTCATTGTCTCTCCTGTAGTATTAACTTGCTGGCTTGTCCGAGGATGTTGGAAAGTTTCGGTGTTGGCAAAGTTGGGGTTTGGTCGGGAAATGCTGCCGTGTATTGTGAGTCATCACAAGGATGGTTGGAAGTCGCATTGTCAATGCCACTCGGGATTGGGTCGGATGGGAAGTCTTCGTTTGTGAGGCACTTGTTGAAAAGACTGGGGTACTTGTGAACGTTTGATGGGTTGATGACATTCTCAGTAGATGTGTCGGTGTTGTCAAAATCGAGTGTTTGAATTTGGGTGTCGGAAGACATTATAGAAATCAAGAGTGTCAGCTTGTAAATACTGTTAGAGGACAGGTGCCGGATTTGAGGTCGGGGTGTTAGGATTTGCCAGATTTGATGTTGGGGTCGGATTTTGTCGGAGCTCTCCTTGACCGAGGTCAGTAGTCACAATATTCGGAAATGCACGGAATACTGGATGACTCGGAAGTCGGAGATCTGAAGACTGATCTACACGGGCATTGGCTTCAACTTATGGGTTGCACCCTCTTGGATTTCCAGTGCCCTGGTATTTCGGACTGAAGACCGGAGTGTTATCGGGGTTCTGATTGGTTGGGTCTATTTGGAAGGTCAGTACCAATGATGTGTTGAGAATTATTGGAGATGAGTGGGGGCTTTGGGTATTCAGGGATGGAATAGTTGATGCGGATGGAATAGGGGTAATGATAAATCAATATTGAGTAAGGGTTAGCTTTACTGGAAAGGGAGTATAATCAAAGAGGGTTTGGAATGTCAGATGAGGTAGGGTCGGGATGATTGGAATGATTGGAATGATTGGAATAATTGGAATACCGAACAAGGTTGGAAGGCCTTATTGCAGGTAGAAGTTTGGAGTGACGAAGTGTAATAAAGGTTTGAATGATAGAGGATGGGCGGGATATATCAGGGTGTTATGAGTTATATTGGAATAACAAGTTGAGGTAATGAGATATGAAGGATGCGAGATGTGAAAGGGGTATAAAATATATGATATAAGAGATAGAATGTGATACGAAAGATAGTGATACGAAAGGTAGTGAAACAATACAATTTACAAGCTAAAGAAGCTTGATCAAGAGAAAACATATTTAAGACATGCGAAGGGTGCGTGATAAGGAGTTCAGAAGTCAGAGCGAGTACGGAAATCAAGATAAGATGTATGGGGATAATATTGAAATAAGGATAATAAATGGGGACATGTCGGAAATAAGCAGAAAAGAGCTTATCGGAATACATGAAACATTGGAATAACACGAGTCGGATCTGGGATCTAACAAACCGTCACGCTGTGGCCATTTGTATTTCTACAAATATATCCGTTGGGAGAAGTTCTCCTTCCAGGTCTAGCCACACATCCACGTTGACGTATTCTTCTGCTCGGTGACTTTCACCCTGCTTGTCGTTCTTGTAGTAGTGTGACAGACAGTCGGCTACCTTGTTTTCCACCCCCAGTACATGTACCATGGTATAGATGAATCTGGAGAGACATTCCCACCAGGGCACCTGTCTGACAGATGCTGTTGTGTCTTGAAGTATTCCAGACCTTTGTTATCTGTCACCCATTGACAAGCATGATACTCGACAGCGCCTACTACACTACAAAAGACGCTCACTGCACACGCGCCTATCATCATCAGCTTTCGCCAGACCATCATCTGCTGTGCTACCTCCAGTCTGCCAGACACATCATCTCCACACTCATTCTATTTTTCATCAATTCTATTTTCAATATGCCATCCAGCATTGCCGCCACCACGTCCCATGATTCATTTCAGATGACCGCCAAGCCAGACATACATGTTGGACCACGCGTTGAACTTCCTAGTCGGCGTTCTCCCCTTGATGTTCATTTGTCCAGTCCTCCTCCACAAGTCGCACATCGTCGGTACTATCCCCTATATGTCGAATCTCCTGAAGGCCCATACCGAATATTCCCCTCATATCCTCCTTATCACATTCACGATTGCATATGGGTATTCGATCAAACCTTCCATGCTCCCTTCTACGTCATCGGTTTTGACCGTAACTTCGAACCAGTGAATGGTTGGCATCGTATCGTCCTCAGGAATAACTGGTACATCAAAGAGCACGGACCAGGAACAGAGATTTGCTACGGTTATGTGCCTAAGGACTTTGTCAAGAAGGGCTCGTCTTCGTTCCCTCTCTGGAGGAAATTCGTATCCAAGTGTCGTGATTGGTTCACATGTTTCTGAGTCATCATCAAGTCACATGACTCACTTACTCATCTTCGGAGATATTTGACAAGCAACTGGAATCCTATTGGACGGCTATGACTCATTTTTCATCACCTGACTCACTCGCTTCTCAGCTGTACTTCTATTTCCAATTGTTCCACATGGTCTATTGTCTATGACTCACTTCTATTCTATTTCTGGCTTCTATTTCAAATTCGCTGCCACATTTCTATTCATTTTTTCGACCACCTGACTCATTTTTTCCATTTCCTTACAAACCACCTTCCTATTTTGGTTTTCTGCCTCTCGCCGTTAGTCATTTCTCCTGTTTGCTGTCGACGACATCGTTGTATGGCATACTCGCATTGTTTGTTGTTCTGCTCATGTATATAAGGCCTGTTTCGCCTTAGTGTACCCCAATTCACCTCTTCCAGTTGGATTCACTCATCTAAGTCTAAGTCTAAGTCTACTGCTACGTCTACTACTACTACATCTACATCAAGGCCAGCTTTGTCAATCACGTGACATTTGCTGTTGTATCTCGTCTACGCTTACGTCAGCGTATTACGTCATCATCATCATCACTGCTACGTCATCATCTTCGTCACTGTTCTACCTTTGTTGCTGCTGATAGCAAAGCGCACTGAGCCGAACATCAGTGTAAGTAGCCGTGCAACGATGACACCACTACCCACTGTCTTTTGGATTCATTTCCGAAAGTAAACCGACACCGTGTGCACTGGGGACCTAGCAGCATATCCCGCTTCAGAAGTGCTTCAAGGATAGCAATCGTCTTGTGCTCATGTGTTTTGTAATGCTGTTTTGTGGGACTGAATTTATTTGAGAGAAATCCTGCTGGATGACAAGTCGTCCAGTCCGCACCTTGTTTGTAAACTGCTCTAACTCCAGACTTGGAACCATCAGTCACAACCCAAATGGGTTCTGTACTAGCATGATTTATAGGCTTCAAAATTGGAGCCTTACATGCTAGTGCTTTGATGGATTCAAAACACTTATCCATCAAGGGCGTCCATTGAAACGTCCTATTGTTGCGCACACTTCCTGATAAGAGAGTTGTATTTGCCATCAAATCTGGCATATATGGTGCCAGATACTGCATGAGTCCCAGAAATCATTGGACATTGTTAAATGTTCAAGGTCTTCTCCAACCTCGAACCTCCTCCATTTTATCCACATTAGCATGTATGCCCTTGTCATCATCTATTATGTGACCAAGGCATTCCATGCGAGGCAAATACAAATCGATCTTGGATCAATTTCCGCCGAGGAACAAATGTGCCTTGCCTAAAATATCAAACACCTTTCGAAGGTGTTTTTCATGCTCTTCTATCGAGCTTGAATAAATAAATATATCATGCAAGTATACATGGACTGATTGACCAATTTGGTTATGAAAATTCAACATCATGAGATGTTGAAATGTAGACGGTGTGTTACAGTTGCCAATCTGCATCACCCGGCTTTTGAATGTACCAAATATGGTTTCAAAAGCTGTCTTGTCGACATCCTCCTCGACTATGCGTATTTGTTTGTACACATTGGACATGTCAGGCTTGGATTGATACACGGCACGAGCTACGTCATGCCGGATCGTATCCTGGTCTGGGAAGGGTGTAATGTCCTTCACCATGTTGTTATTGCATAGACGTAGGTCTATTGCTGTTATGAGCTTTCCGTTTTTCTTTGGAATGCATAGTGCTGGCACTGCAGAATGTACAGACACTGATACCCACCAACCAGCAGTGGTATACCAGTCGACTTTGTCAATCAGTTCATTTCGAAGTGCTTCCAGGCACTTTGGTAACCAATAATGAAACTGTTTGGTTTCATATACGAACTTAATTTCGTGGTTGATCTCCCTCCAAGGAGAAGGTTCTAATGGCACACCTCCAAAGATATCTGCATACTCTAGCTCCCATCTTTCCCTCAGTTTGGGAAAGTCATCTGCTGTCTATAACGGTTGCTTGGTGCCAGTACATCCTTTGGTAATCCCGTCGGTACATTGGTCGAGTAGACCAACATCAATGTTTCTTTGGTTTTCTTTCCATTTTCCCTTGTCTCACCTCCCATCTGGTGAGCTTGTCAATGGCTCTACGTGCAACAAAGAGCCATTTGCAAGTCATGGTTTGTGGCTCACCAGTTTGGGCTCAAGACTCACAATTCAAGTCTTGCGTTCAGCTGGGTTTTATAGTCCAGCTGCTCTTCCCAAGCATTCGTGTGGTTGTAATTATTTCTGCCGACACATGCTAGCTGTAGACCAATTGGATGTTCAAGCTCGAATGTCTTAATGCTTACAGCATGTATGAAATCTGGAGAGAGCATAACTTCCTCACACCCGCTGTCTAGTAGACAGTGGGCTCTGAATCCACCAATCTCCCAATACCCAGAGATTGTTTGGTTGTCTATATGCACCTGTTTGGGGCATGTCTTATCCCGTGGTCTGAACCAATGATCATAGACAGGCTCAATGGTCCTGTCTACAACTCCTGTGTGGATGCAGAAGTGTAAGGGGAACCCCTGAGAGATCCCTATGACTCCACATTCCTTTATTTTTCCATCAGTTTTATTTATTCTTCCTCATTTCCCCTCCTCTTCTCCCTATCTTTCTTATTCTCTTCTCGGCGCTTGGGGTCGTTTAAGCGCCCATTAGTCAGCATTCTCACGTACTCAAGAGCATGTGCTCTTGCGTACATAATCATACTGCTGGTTATTTCGGAGTTATTCCCTCATTAGGCAGTTACTTCGGCAGTGGGAGCCATAGGCTTTTCTCTTTGGATTCCCACCTGCCAGGTATGTATCTATGTATGTAGCTTTGTGTACACTTATATACCTTTGCATTCCCACCTGCCAGGCTATAGTGTGATATTCCACTAGCCTCGGAGGTTGTCCTCATAGAGGGTCATTCAGGATCAGAAGGTTGTTCATAACTTTATCCAAATGTGCATTTAATTTATGATGTATTATAACCAACACATTTAAAAGCTATGTTTCTGAATATAGATGGACATTCTGAATGAAGTAGAATCGTTAGAAGTTCTATGTTTATGTTGTATTTAACTATCTGTTACGTACATTCAGGATTTTTTGGATGAGTGTATATAAGAGATACATACCATCACAATTTTGATCTGTTATAATATAGAAGCCATACAACAATGTTTTACAAGTATAAATAAGCAATGATGATATAGAGTGCAACTAGACATGATGTGTATCATAGTATGTTAGACATACAATAAAAGTTATGGCTACATTGAGATCCACCTGTTGAATAAAATGTGTATCATTAGTAAAAGGAAGATATTGTATAAAATTTTAAAAAACTTTAGATTATACATATGTATCAATAGTTAGTGTAAACATTCAAATAGATGTAAAGCTATTAATTCTGATGTGTGATTGAGATAATGTACATTTAGTCTGCTTGTTTGCAACCTCAATACATGTGAATGACCCTCATAGTAGAAAAGCCTGCCAACTTACTGGACCAGTCACTGTTGCCATTGTCTCTGAATTGATATCTTCAGATGTATAGCAGCTCAGGATCCATCTGGTACCCTATACTAAAACTACATCTACCTCGACCAAGTCTACACCCATACCAGAAGACCCAAATCCCTTTGATTTCCAAGCGGCTTACAATGAGCTACACCAGCGTGTCGCAGTTCTGGAGGTTGCCTTATGTGCTGAGAGAGAACAGAAGGAGCTACTGGCACAACAGGTTCAACAGACAGATATCCAGGTGCACACCTTGAACCATGATGTCGCTAACCTTATGACCTCATCCCTCTCCCCCCCTACTACTCAAAAACGCGCCACTCCCGCCACTCCTGCTGACTTCAATGGTGACAGAGAAAAAGGACGAGCCTTCTTGAACTCCTGAGAACTCTACTTTGCCCTGTGTCCACTTCACCAATGATCACGCAAAAGTCTTGTGGACCCTGTCGTTCTTGAAATCTGGTCATGCTTCATCCTTTGCCACACGTATCTTCAAAATGGAAACTAGAACTGGTCGTCCTACCCATTCTACCTGGATATCTTTTGAGAAGGCATTCAAGTCGACATTCTTCCTTCCCCATGAAGAAACTACTGCCTGGACCAAACTCGAATCACGTCAATATTATCAGAATCGCCGCACTGTTGATGACTATATCAATGAGTTTGAGGAGCTGGTTGAGAAGTCTGGATACTGAGAACAGGCCTCCCTCATCATGAAATTCCGCCATGGTCTTGACCCTTCTATCCAAATCCGGATTGCTAATATGGTTGATGGATGCCCGTCAGACGATGACCTTTCCGAATGGTTTTCAGTGGCTAGGACAATCTCACAAGCACGTGCTGCCAACGAAGCCTTTAAAAGTGCCTCACGTGCTACGCTGAATACTTCTACCTGTCCCTCTGCCATCTCTGTTGGTGTCAGCCACAGAAATCCACAGCCACAGAAATCCACAGCCACCTCACCAATTGGAATTGGCACCACAGCTTCAGGCAGCCCCACCTATTGTTACTATGGGTGTCCAACCAGTGGCAATGAAGGTAGATGCTGCTTGCCGTCACCAACCCAGTTCTCTTGTCTGTCATAGGTGTGGAAAACCAGGCCACTTTGTTCGAGAATGCCCCCAAGCCTTTGATGTTTGTATCATGACCACCAAAGAGAAAGACGAATGGATTTCCCACTTACTGTTGTCCACCGATCCTAGAGTCGCAAGCCCTATCAAGGAAGATGGCCCAGAGATTCAGGAAGAGGAAGAAGAGGATTTTGTGTCACGCAGCAGGCGAATAGTGTGCCCCTGCTGCCAACTTCCAATCGTTTCACTCCATTGCTGTATAATCAGGGAAACCATGAATATACAGATTTGGAACCTGATTCTTCAGCGACGGACATTGAAATGCTAGACACACAACCCTTATCTCCTTCCCGACCTCTTACTCGCTTCCATCGTAAAAAATGGGAACGAAATTTTCCTGCACAGTATGTTGTTGCCTCCACCCCAGGCCCAAACTCCCTCTCTCTCCCAGTTGAGGTCCAAACCACTGATACAGTGGAAATCAAGTCGGTTCGCACCCTACTTGACTCTGGAGCTACTGGTCTGTTTATTGACTTGAGATTCGTACAAGAAAACCGTCTCACGGCACGACCACTCTCTTGTCCTATTCCTGTGTACAATGTGGATGGCTCACCCAATGAATCCGGATCTATCACCGAAGTCGTTGATCTAATCC
>MU134382.1:167405-222887 GCA_015039355.1 Ramaria rubella | reverse complement strand
ATGATCCTGCAGCAGCTTTGCTTCAGAGACAGAATAGGAACAGTAATGTATCAGCCAATACCATGTCTGACTTGCAGGAAATGCTATTTGCTCACAACCCCTTTGTGGAAATGTACAGACAGGCTGGTGAAAGGCTCCAAGCTCAGCCTTCTGCCAGGCCTGTCCAAGCCAGGCTAACCTACAAGGCCCACACTGATCCAAGGAGGTATAACATCCCTACTGGTGATGAAATTGCTGTCATTCTTCCTGGAGATGGCACATCTGCTGATTGTTGTGATGTCATTCTTCAGCTCAAAGGTGGTGGCTTCAAGAGAATTCATGAAGGCCAGCCTGCTTATGCACCCCTTCATTATGTCTTGCTCCAGAGGAAGAATTGGGTTGGCATTGGGATATCCCATACAGAGGGGGAGGGGAGGTAGAATTAGCTGCTCAAGGATCACAGAGGGAAACAGAAAGTACAATCATGCGACCCAGGTCCAGTATTATTCCTATCGGCTTTTTCAGAGAATGGGTGAGGCCAAGACCATCTTACTGGGTGGAAAACTTCTGCAAGAGTACATTGTGGATGCATGGGCTGCATCAGAACAGAGATGTCTATCTTGGATAAGACATAACCAGGGCACTCTTAGAGCTAACCTCTACAATCAGGTGGTGGATGCTTTTGCACGGCTTGATAATAATCTTAATCCTAATGATATGGGAGAAAAGGTCATCTTACCTGCCACCTTTCAAGGAAGCACAAGGGATATGATGGAGAACCTCCAGAACTCTTTGGCTATATCCAGAAAGTATGGAAATGCCAGTCTCTTCATTACCATGACAGCCAATGTCCACTGGAAACACATTGAAGATGCTCTTCTGCCTGGCCAATCCGCACAGGATAGACCAGACTTGGTCTCACGTGTCTTTCAGCTCAAGAAAAAAACATCTGATTGACTTGATCATGAATAAAAATGTTCTGGGACAGGCTGTTGCCAGGGTTCACACTATTGAGTTCCAGAAGCGTGGTCTGCCTCACATGCATCTTCTCATATGGTTCAAAGATGAGGACAAGCTCAGGACTCCTGCAGATGTGGATTCCATGATTTGGGCTGTGTTTCCTAATCAACAGACTCACCCCAGGCTTTACAAGCTGGTGAGTGAGCTGATGACCCATGGGCCCTGTGGTGCTGCAAAGCCTGGTGCCTTGTATGAAGGAGAACAAGTGCAGCAAGCGTTTTCCAAAAGAATTCAATGAGATCACTATTATAAAGGATGATGGATATCCTGAATATCATCACCTGGATGATGGCAGGCAGCATGTTCTCAGAGGACACACAATGGACAACAGACATGTTGTTCCTTACATCCCTTATCTTATTCTTGAAGAGGAATGCCATATTAATGCTGAGCTCACTTTTAAACATCCGGTCCACCAAAAACATGCACAAGTATGTTTACAAGGGACATGACCGCACTACCATGGAGTTTGGGAAGGCCAAGGATGAAGTCAAGCAGTACCTTGATGCTCGCTATGTTAGTGCTCATGAGGCTTTCTGGAGGTTATCAGAGTTTGAGATACACACACAAATCCCAGCTGTCATAGCACTCCCTGTTCATCTCCAAGATCAGCAGTCTGTCATCTTTGATCCTAATACAGATGCCATGACTATCTTAGAGTGGGCAGGTCGTTCTAAGACCAAACTCATGGCTTTCTTTGAGGCCAACGGGAACCTTGCCAAAAGGGCAAGGCAATTGGTCACATACACTTTGCAGGTCCTTCATCTGGAGATCACTTCTATCTGCATACTCTGCTTACAGTGGTCAGAGGTCCCACATCCCATGAGAACATCAGGACCTTTGAGGGCAAAGAATATAATACCAATAAGGGAGCATGCCTTGCTCGAGGTTTGCTGGAAGATGATCAGGAGTGGAAGTTGTGTCTTCAAGAGGCTGGTTTCATGCAGACAGGTGCTCAGCTCCAGAGGCTATTTGTTACTATCTTAACAAACTGCTTTCCCTCTGATCCAAAAGGACTGTGGGACACCTTCAAAGACAGAATCTGTGATGACTTAAAACATTGTCTTCGGGATGGGATCCAGAACCCTTCAGATGACCAGATCTATGACTTTGGTTTGTATCAGATAGATCTGATCCTGTGTCAGGCTGGAAAGTTCCTGGATCAGTTCAAAGACATGCCTCAGGTCACAGGGCAATGGGATGAAATTGTGGGAAATCACTTGGTAGCAGAGCAATTGGCTTACAATCCTGCTGTTGAATCACAAAAAGCAGCTGAAAATATTGCCAAGCTCAATGATGGGCAAAGGAAAGTGCATGATGATATTCTGGCCTCTGCTTTAAAACAAGATGCTCAAGGCAGACCCTGTGGCAAACTGTTCTTTGTCCATGGTCCAGGTGGCACTGGAAAATCATTCACATGGATAACCCTCACTCACTCATGCAGATCAAGAGGGCTCATTGTCTTATGCATGGCATCCTCAGGCATTGCAGCCATAATCCTCCCAGGTGGTCGCACTTCTCACAGCATGTGTAACATCCCTCTGAAGTTGAATGAGGCAAGTGTGTGTTGCATCAAAAAAGATTTTGAAAAGGCTGAGCTTTTCAAGAGAGTCAGTCTTATCATCTGGGAATGCAGCATCGCTTTGCCTGTGAGGCTGTAGACTGAACTCTCAGAGATCTTCATGATCAGCCTAATGTCCCTTTTGGTGGTGTCACTGTTGCTTGGGGTGGTGATTTACAGCAGACCCTACCTGTTGTTCCCAAGGGAACAAAAAGAGGATATCATAGGGAGCCTGTATCCAAAGGTCTCGACTGTGGCCACATGTTGAAGTCTTGCATCTCACTCAAAATATGCATGTTGACCCTAATGACCCACAGAGTGCAGCTTTTGCACAATGGCTCTTGGACATTGGTCAGGGAAAAGATTTACCATTGGATCATTCCATCACTCTCCCACAGCACATGCTTTGTGGTCCTGATGTGTCCTCCTTGATCTCAGAAATACATTGGTATTCAAACTGGAAATGCACATCCAGATAAGTACTTCTTCATGCCATCCTTTGTCCTTGGAATGTGGATGTGGATGAGATAAACTCTTTGATCTTCAAAGAGTTTCCTGGAGAAGGTCACATATACAATAGTGCAGACTCTGTGAAAGAAGGAGTGGAGGGTGATAAATATCCTGTGGAGTACTTGAGGACCATTAACTTTGGTGGATTCCCTCCCAGCCAGCTTGAAGTGAAGTCTGGTGTTCCTTTGATGCTCCTTCGTAATCTGGATCCTGGTCAAGGACTGTGCAATGTCACACGTCTTCAGTTGGTTCATATGACAAGCAGAGTCCTCCAGGTTAGGATTCTAACTGGGCCCTGTGTGGGACAATATGCATTCATCCCTTGGATGACAATAACAGCAGACCCTGAAGAACTGGGCTTTGAATTGCCAAGAAGGCAGTTTCCACTTAGACCTGCTTTTGCAATGACTATCAACAAGTCACAGGGACAGTCCCTTGGAACTGTTGGGATAGACCTGCGACACCCTGTGTTTGGTCATGGTCAATTCTATGTTGGAGTGTCTCGGGGAACTAACTGGGGCAGAGTCAAAATACTTCTCAATGAAGGTGCTGTGACAACAAATATTGTATATAAGGATGTTCTGCTTCATCCAACTTGAGTAAGTATTTGGGAATTTATTGGAGTCACAAATATTGCTAACTCTGATGACAGGTAGTACATTGGCTTTGGACAACTTATAAAACTGGCTGTTTGAATACATAGGAACAATGTAATTTTAAATATATATGTAGAAATATAATTTTTGGATATCTTCAAAACCAACCAAGGCCTGACAGGGTGCCTGTGCATAGCACGGGTTACTCACCCAGTTCATTATATGCTTGTGTAATTTAGTGGTTTATGATTGGTCCTATGTGCAGTGAAGGGCCAGGGTTCAATTCCTGGTGTGTGTCAACATTTTATATGGGTGTTTCATATCAAAATTATTTTTTGTAAATCCAGAGTGCTTATTCAGCTTGATTAGTCATAATCTGACACATCAACATTAGTCACCTTATGTCAGCTGCTCCATGGAACATAGCTTACATGGAACAAGGTGTTCCATGGGGTAGCAGTGCTCCCTATGGATCATCATTTTGTTCTCATGAGCACAAAGTGATGGAACAAATGGCCTAGATTAGGTGTTTTTATTGCAGTGCTGCCAATAGTTTTGGCAGTCAAAAAGTGTAAGAAACCTAGTGTTCCCACTGGGCAGACTGTGCCAATAGTTTATTGGTGTCTGCAAGTTGTGTGGTTACAAGTAAGTCTGATTGCTTATCTAATTATTTGGACAACTGTATAGTTGTCCACTACCTACAGGCGCCCCTAGTGGGCAGCTTATCTAATACAACCCATAAGCCACTCTGGTGACTTATATACCCTAATTAGTAGCATATATGCTACTGTAAGAATCTATCTTCTTACATTCAGTCTTATATCCATATCCATCCTTACCTCTGATTCTGTATTCATTCTGTTTCAGATATCTGCATTTCATATCTTTCCAACTCAGACCATATCTGCCTGTTATATACAACTCTTGCATGTACTTCATTCCTTAGTTCAAATATTGATTCACCTACTTGATATCTTTGCACCTCCACCTCTAAGTCTTGTCCAATCTCCTCATCCTCCAATTTCTCCAACTTCTCTGATATTCTGATTTTCCAAAATACCAGGACATGAAGGATCCAAGAGGGCACAACCTATAAGTTGAAGCCAACATCTGTACATTTCCAATCCCGACTCCAAACTCCAACATTCCAATAATTCTGACATTCAGATGAGAGGAAATCTAGTTCATAACAGTATATTCAAACTGAAACTCTTGATCCATTCACCATGCCTTCTACCAGATCCTGTACTACCACTGGAATCAGAAGCCTTAGACCCGGTTTTCCAAATGACGAACCAGAGGGCGACCCCGGTGATGACGACAATGTTGACAACAACGAGGATGATGATGACAACAAAGAAGATGAAGGGAAGGCTATGCTAAAAGCTTTGAAACAGATAGCCCAGGACATGGGAACTCCAAACAAAGGTCAAACTGGAAAAACCAACTCCATGAACCTGACACTTTCGATGGATTGGATTCCCAGAAACTCCATCCCTTCCTCCTTCAGTGCAAACTCCACTTCCACAACCATCCCCAGACCTTTTCTAGTGACAAAGCAAAAGTTATTTACACTATCTCTTTTCTAAAGGGGACAGCTTTAGATTTTTTCAAGCCTGAACTCTTAGACGAAGACACCTTTGAAGACCTGCCTTGGCTTACAAGCTATTGGGACTTCATGTTAAAGACCATATTGCTTTTCACCAGAGTTGTGGAAAATGTTGGAAATATCGGAATATCAGGATCAGATGGGCTTGGCTTCAACTTATGGGTTGCACCCTCTTGAATTCTCATGCCCTGGTATTTTGGATTTCTTGACAAGTTGGAATTTGGAGAATGTTGGAATAGTCGGAGATCTATGGAAGGATTAATGACAAGACGGCTAGTCAAGACTTAACTAGTATTTTCGGAAAATGTCTGAGAAAATCGGAGAAGAGTGGAATAGTGTTTGAAGAGGATTATAGGTAAGGATTAGCCTTTCGGAAAAATCAGAGTTTAGACCAGAGATAAGGGTTTTGGGATGTCAGAATGAAGATGATCAGAATACAATCAATATGCAAGACTCATCGTATAAGTCAATATACATGATAGGTAATATGACCAATGATAATGAACAATCAATATTCAAACTAGAGAAAGAGATGTACAACAAGCATATTTAAGGAATGACTGAGAATGCTGAACCAGAGACATAACAGGTAATGATATGAGATATGGAATTCCGAGATGGGGTGAATACGGAAACGAATACAAAGTCGGAAATAGGACATATGGGTATAAGATCGGGAGATTGATCTCTGAAGGCTGACTAAGGATGTTTAAATGGAGATTTCGGAGACAGTAAGAAAAAGGCTTATCAGAAAAGGAGATTGTTGGAAAATCAGAGAATGGATATGGGTTCTAACACTTCACAATGGTACGCCAAGAGAATTTTGGAGCTTACAACCCGTCACACTGGGGGCATGAGCAGATTTTTAGTGTAAAAAATGTGATAAAAATGCTTTTTCCTTACAGATTATTCATTCACTGTTCTGGTTGAAAAATCTCCCAAAAATGCTGCTTTTTTATCAAGTTTTAGGACCTGAAAATCTGGTACATGTTTCACATTTCTAGGCATGGGAAATGGATGTAAAATGTGAGAAATAATGAATTTACTCATTGTTTTCATGCCACAAAAATGCAAGGACAATCTTGGTTTTCATTGACATTTTCAACAGAAAAGAACTAAAATTTATCCAAGATTTCATAGTAGAAAAAAGGTGAGAAAATTAGTAAAATATATGAGATTTTCATGAGATTTGTCAAAACTATTAGCCAATGAATAATCCAACATTTTTCTTTAGTTTTTGCAAGGAAAAACCTGATGGATAAATGTTTATCCAATGGATAATCATTCACCCATAGGCAATATATAACAAGTTTTCTGAACTGAAAAGGTAATGAAAAAGTCAATGGATAAGAGTTTATCCCTTGGATAATCATTCACCCATAAGCAGAACATTTACCCCATATGGAAGAATGATTATCCAAGGGATAAACTCTTATCCATTGACTTTTTCATTACCTTTTCAGTTCAGAAAACTTGTTATATATTGCCTATGGGTGAATGATTATCCATTGGATAAACTCTTATCCATTGACTTTTTCATTGCCTTTTCGATTCAGAAAACTTGTTATATATTGCCTATGGGTGAATGATTATCCATTGGATAAACATTTATCCATCAGGTTTTTCCTAGCAAAAACTAAAGAAAAATGTTGGATTATTCATTGGCTAATAGTTTTGACAAATCTCATGAAAATCTCATATATTTTACTAATTTTCTCACCTTTTTTCTACTATGAAATCTTGGATAAATTTTAGTTCTTTTCTGTTGAAAATGTCAATGAAAACCAAGATTGTCCTTGCATTTTTGTGGCATGAAAACAATGAGTAAATTCATTATTTCTCACATTTTACATCCATTTCCCATGCCTAGAAATGTGAAACATGTACCAGATTTTCAGGTCCTAAAACTTGATAAAAAAGCAGCATTTTTGGGAGATTTTTCAACCAGAACAGTGAATGAATAATCTGTAAGGAAAAAGCATTTTTATCACATTTTTTACACTGAAAATCTGCTCATGCCCCCAGTGTCAGCGATGCAGGAACTGAACTTGACAATCTCAAAATGCACAACAACCAACGCGTCACAAAGTTCATTGTAGAGTTCAACCACCTTGCTGCTAGAGTCAATTGGGGTGACACCACCCTTCGTAGGAGTATTTATACTACTAAACTTCCCGATCATATTAAAGATATTTTTGCAACCCAGGAAAAAGCCAACACGCTTCTAGAACTCTGACAACTTCCCCAAACCATTGACAGCTGTTATTGGGAACGACAAGGTGAGGTCAACCATGCCACCACCAACAACAACTACTCCAGCAATAGTGGTAAATCAGACAAGCAAGAATCCTGATCAAACCAGTCGCAGAAGAAGATGAACAATAACAGCAATTTGGCTTCCTCTTCTTCTGCCAAACCTCAGTCCTCTGCATTGAATTCCTGAAAAACTCTGGACATTTCCAACATACTCGGAAAAGATGGGCAACTAACCCAGCAGGGGAGACAGCAACACATTGACCTAAATATTTGTATGTTCTGCAGAAAAGCCAGACATATCGCAAAAGATTGCTCGTGGTCAACCTCCCTTAATGCTCAGTTGAAGGCCCGAGCGGCCTCTGCAATTCCGAGCAAACCTGAGTCCAAGGTTGAACTGGCAGCTGTTATGGATTCAAGATAATCATAAGCAGCTCTGATACCTCCGCACAGACCCAGAGCTGCATTGATTCCATCTGTGTGTTTTCCGAGGTTTGACTCAACACTTCCGCTCTGTTGAAATCTGACTCTCTTACCATACCATTAACTTCCGACATTATTCTGAATACTAATATCCAAGCTCTTGTGGACTCTGGTTTCACCCATTGTTTTGTAGACTCATCATTCACTTCCAAGCTTCCACTGGAATTCTGCAATATCCCACAGACTCCGCTAAAGCTTTGCGACAGCACTTCCAATGGTGCAATCACGCAGACTATCGATATGCCAATCCATTTTCCATCTGGAGAAAACCAGGTTGTTGCTATGTATGTAACACTGCTTGATTCTAGCTGCTCTGCCTGCATGGTGGGACACAACTGGCTCACCCACTACAATCCATTGATTGACTGGGTATTGGGTAGTATATCATTCTGCATTCCTCAGCAGCAAGATTCAATTCCAACATCACTCTCTGTGAAATCCGCCTCTGTGGTTTCTGGAATTCCAAAATCTGATTGTGTGGCCACCCCTCCAACATCCAAACAAGACTCACCTATCGACCTGCTTTTGTGTTCACTCGCCTGCACAAACTAGATCATGAGGAGATCTTTCAGTCATGCATATTTCCAAAAGGAAGATCCACTTCCATCATTGACACTTCCCCAAATCCCAATCTGACAGCCAATCTCGATGGTGTTCCATTGGAATATCACAAGTTTTCCGACGTCTTCAGCAAGAAGAAAGCAGAAATCCTTGCCAATCATCGACCGTACAATCTCAGGATTGACCTGATAGAGGGAGAGAGTCCCCCCTTGGGAACCATTTATTCCCTATCTCCAGTTGAGCTAGAAACACTCTGAATGTTCATTGACGAGGCACTAGCCATAGGATTCATCTGCCCTTCACTTTCTCCACATGGTGCTCCGGTACTATTCTCTAAGAAGAAATTGGGCGGACTCCAACTTTGTATCAACTTCCACGGTCTCAACAAGATCTCAAAAAAAAGACCGATATCCACTTCCCTGACTTTCCGACCTCCTGGAAGCCCCAGAAAGGCACGGAGTTACAGCAAAATCGATCTCAGACATGCTTACCATTTAGTCCGCATTAGAGAGGGCGACAAGTGGAAAACCACCTTCAGGACCTGGTACGGTTCCTTTGAATGGCAGGTTATGCCCTTCGGTCTCACTAATGCACCAGCCGCTTTTCAGCAATTTGTGAACGATATATTCGGTGACATGCTCGACATTTTGGTCCTCATCTATTTGGATGACATCTTAGTGTATTCTAACAACCTGAAAGAACATGGAGAACATGTCCGCGAAGTTCTCCAATGTCTCCAAAAAAACTGACTTTACGCAAGGTCCAACAAATGCAACTTCCACAAGACAACGGTGGAAAATCTCTGATACATGCTGTCTCCAGAAGGGCTTTCAATGGCAGATAACAAGATCCAAGTAATTCAAGAATGGCCTGAACCCCGAAAAGTAAAAGACATCCAATCCTTCCTAGGTTTTGTGAACTTTTACCGACACTTCATCCATCATTACTCTGACATCGCAATTCCACTTACCTGACTCACTCAGAAATCCATAAAGTGGAACTTCTCTGATGAGTGTTGGAAATCCTTTGAAACACTTAAGAAAGCCTTCACCACAGCTCTGATCCTTACGCACTGGATTCCCGATTGTCAACTCATCATGGAAACTGATGCTTCAGACTATGCCCGTGTGGCAATCCTCTCCATCATTTCTCCAGAAGATGGCTGAATTCACCCTGTACCTTTTCATTCCAGAACTTTCACTGCCCCGGAATTAAACTATGATGTTCACGACAAGGAATTACTTGCGATTTTTGAAGCTTTCAAGATTTGGTGACATTACCTCAAAGGTTCCAGTTCCACCATTGATGTTGTAACCACTCACAAAAACCTCAAATATTTTGCTACCACCAAGCGTTTAACACGATGACAAGTACGATGGTCAGAATACCTATGTCAGTTCAACTCCGTTATCTGATTCCAACCCGGGAAACTCGGAGCAAAACCCAACTCTGTAACTAGACAATAGGATGTCTATCCTAAAGAGGGGAGTAGCAACTATGCCAGTGTTAATCTGCACAATTCCCGCCCAGTCTTCACTAATGAACAGCTGTCATTATCCTCCAAGCCACATCTCTTAACATCACAATTCTCCACGCAGTCACCATCCTGGATTTCGAGCAACTTCAGGAAGAAATCCAACAATCCATCTCCTCCGATCCTGCAATTTCTGACTATCCCGTCAACCCTCTGACACCCCTATGGTCAGTCAATCCTCAAGGACTCCTCCAACTCAACAACCGAATCTATGTTCCTGACATTAACAACCTCTGACTCCATGTTCTACAATATCTGCACGACCACCAGATCTCCGGACATTTCAGACAAAAAAAGACTCTCAGCAACATCTGATGCAAATATACATGGCCGAAACTCTGCGACTTCATTATCTCTTATGTCAAATCCTGTACAACATGTATGCAATCAAAATCCCAACAACACTGGCCGTACAGATTCCTTAAGCATTTAGCAATTCTGCCAAGACCAGGGAACTCCATATCCTTGGATTTCATTGAGCCACTTCCACTTTCATCAGGTTTTGACAGCATCCTCGTTATCATTGACAGACTCACGAAACAAGTGATATTCATTCCAACAGTCACGATGACCACTTCTCTGATGCTTGCTCAGCTTTTCATTCTCCATGTCTGCTCCAAGCACGGTGTTCCAACACATGTTACCTCTGATTGAGGTTCTGAATTCATGTCTTCCTTTTTCCGCACACTTGGAAAGGTGCTAGACATGAATCTCCACTTCACCTCCAGATATCACCCCGAAGGCGACGGACAAACCAAACGAACAAACCAGACTCTTGAGCAATACCTTTGCATTTATTGTAATTATCAACAAGACAATTGGGCTGAACTTCTTCCAATTGCAGAATTTGCCTATAACGATGCTCTGAACGCAACAACAGGAGTCTCCCCATTCTTTGCTAACAAAGGTTACAATCCCGACATTTCTGTCCATCCTGAATGTGATCTTGTTTCATCCCCTGTGAAATATTTCACAGTCGACTTGGATGAACTCCACCAGGAACTCCAAAAGAGGATTTCTGACATGCAATTCTGATATGAGGAACCTGTGAACAAGAAATGTTCTCGAGCTCTGGACTTCAAAGTAGGTGACAAAGTCTTTGTCAAAGCCAAATTTTTCCGCACAACCCAACCTTCAAAGAAACTCACTGAAAAATACCTTGGACGTTTGGATATCATCGCACCCGCAGGTACTAGTAATCAAGCCTTCATTCTTCGATTACCTGACAGTATGCGTGCTGTTCACCCATCCTTTCATGTCTTTATGCTAGAACCTGTGACTCTGAATGATATTATGAGCCGAATACAGCCTCCACCTCTGCCAGCAGTTATTATCAAAGGCAAACCTGAATACGAAAGTGACGAAATTCTGGACTCCAAGATAGACAATCCCTGACGTTGCAAGATACAATACTTGGTATGCTGGATGGGTTATCAAGGCACCATTGAAGAAACCTCATGGATTCCTGCTACGGAATTAGGCAACACTTTGGAAATCATTGAAGACTTTCATAACAAATATACCGAGAAACCCGGTTCGATTATTCATTAACTTTTCCTTTCCCTTTCTGATTTTTCCAATATTTTCTGTGTTCATTTGTCTAAATTACACTTCCATCTGTCCCAAGAAATTCTGCTTCGCGTCCCTGCCCAACCCCGATTCAATTTTCCGATTCCATTTCCCATATTTCATCCCTTTCCATTTCCTCCTTACTTCAAATTGCTGCTTCTGGTGCTGAACCATCCTTTGTACCCATGAGGTCAGAATCTGCATCTCTTCGGAATGTGTCCACATGGAACTTGCGTGATGATCGACGGATGTCCGCAACTCTTGGATTTCCTTCAAAAGCAACTCCACTGTTCCTCCCTCACCCATATCCATGCCTTTTGCGACTTCTTCCGCAAATCCCAATGCTCCCAGTCGACAACATGTCCTCCCATCCTTTGTGCATTCATCGCATGTTCCATCCGCTCCTTCCACTATCGGCGAACAAAACATATCCCAAACCCAACATCCCGCACAACAATACTGTTTGTGTCTGACCCAATTAATTGCAGATTTGTGAGCCCTCTGATGGGCAATGGTTCTATCCACCACATCGCTTGTTCTTCCCTGAGATTCTTCCTCTGATTTTTTGTCAGCCTTTCTCTCCTCCTGTTCCGCCTTTTTCTGCTCCGACCTTCTCTGCTCCAATTTATTTGTCCCTTCCTTTTTGCAACCCCGAAATCTCACGAATATGTGCCTCTAAATCGGTTTTTGACCCTGAATCATCTTCGGAAATCAGATCCTCAAGCGAGATAATCGGCGGCATTGACATTTAGCTCAGAAGGGAGGAGGGATAAGAGATCAGGGAACTGATAAGTCGAACCCCATCCATCACTCTTATATATCGC
This sequence comes from Ramaria rubella, assembly GCA_015039355.1. Taxonomy (NCBI): domain Eukaryota; kingdom Fungi; phylum Basidiomycota; class Agaricomycetes; order Gomphales; family Gomphaceae; genus Ramaria; species Ramaria rubella. The sequence continues at coordinate 210,388 of MU134382.1, read as the reverse complement.
ATTAGGGGTTTCGCTTAATCATCAAACCAAACCTCCCACGCTGATACTAGGCCTCGAGGGCTCAGCCTTAAAGAGGAGATACTGTTAAAACCCAGATTCATTCCCAGCTTTTTCCACTTTTCTCTGATATATTCCGATTTGTATTTCTGATTTACTCCACCTGTTTTTACTTATCCCCATCCCATCTATATTTAGTCATTCTTATCAAAATCTACATCTTCGGTCTTATGTCCATATTTACTTTTACCCCAATCCCATATTTGCTCCAATTCGAATTTCCGTGTTCGTATCTTTCCGATTCGGATCGTATCAATTCGTTATATACGACTCCTCCATGTAATTTGTTAGTCAGTTCAAATATTGACCCACCTTGACTCAATAACTTCTCACCTCCACCTCTAAGTCCTTATCTGACCTTCTGTTCTCTGACCCCTCTGATTTCCTCCGACTTCTCCGACATCCCAACTTCTGAAATACTAGGACACGAAGGATCCAAGAGGGCGCAACCTATAAGTTGAAGCCAACGTCCGTACGATTCCAGTCCTGACCCGAATCCCAAATTCCGACATTTCTGATGAATCCCAACATCCGACGAGAAGAAATCTGGTTCATAACAGTTCTCTGACATCTCCGAATAAACCAAATTTACACAAGATCCGACAAATGCAACTTCCACAAGACCACAGTAGAATGTCTCGGATACATGCTCTCCCCCAAAGGACTTTCAATGGCAGACAACAAGATCAAAGTAATTCAAGGATGGCCCAAACCCCAAAAAGTAAAAGACATCCAATCCTTCCTAGGTTTCATGAACTTTTACCGATGCTTCATTCATAATGACTCCAACATCACAATTCCGCTTACCTGACTCACTTGGAAATCCATAACTTGGAATTTTTCTGATGAGTGTCAGAAAGCCTTTGAAACACTTAAAAAGGCCTTCATCACAGCTCCGATCCTTATGCACTGGATTCCCGATTGTCAACTCATTGTGGAAACCGACACTTCCAACTATGCCCTTGTGGTAATCCTCTCCATCATTTCTCCAGAAGATGGTGAAATTCACCCTGTAGCTTTTCATTCTAGGAGTTTCACCGCCCCAGAATTACACTATGACGTTCATGACGAGGAATTACTCATGATTTTTGAAGCTTTCAAGATGTGGTGGCATTACCTCGAAGGTTCCAGTTCCACCATCAACATTGTAACAGACCACAAAAACCTTTAATACTTTGCCACCACCCAGCCTTTAATCCAACGACAAGTCCAATGGTCAGAATACCTATATCAGTTTAACCTCATTATCCGATTACAACCCGGAAAACTCAGAACAAAACCCGACTCGTTAACTAGACGATGGGACATCTATCCTAAAGAGGGGGTAGCGACTATGCCAGTGTTAATCCGCACAATTTCCACCTGGTCTTCACTAACAAACAGCTGTCATCATCCCTCCGAGCCACATCTCTTAATGTCACAATTCTCCATGCAGTTACCATCATGGATTGTGAGAAACTTCATGAAGAAATCCAACAATCCATTTCCTCTGATCCCACAATCTCCGACTATCCTGCAGATCCTCCGACACCCCAATGGTCAGTCGACCCTCAAGGACTCGTCTGAGTTGGCAACCTAATCTACGTTCCTGAGGTTAATCACCTCCGACTCCACATTCTACAACATCTGCCTGATCATCAAATCTCCAGACATTTTGGATAAAACAAGACACTCAGCAATATCTAACGTGAATACATCCTGTACGACATGTATGCACTCAAAATCCCAACAGCACCGACCTTAAGGATTCCTCAAGCATTTACCGATTCTGCCAAGACCATGGAAGTCCATATCCTTGGACTTCATTGAGCCGCTTCTGCTTTCATCAGGTTCTGACAGCATCCTTGTTATCATTGACAGACTCATGAAACAAGCCATATTCATTCCAACAGTCACAACGATCACTTCTCCAATACTCGCTCAACTCTTCATCCTCTATGTCTTCTCCAAACACGGTGTTCCGACCCATGTCACCTCTGATTGAGGTTCGGAATTTGTGTCTTCATTTTTCTGCACACTCGCAAAAGTGCTAGACATGAATCTCCACTTTACCTCCAGATATCACCCCAAAGGCGATGGACAAACCGAACAAACAAATCAGACCCTTGAGCAATATCTCCACATTTATTGTAATTATCAACCAGACAATTGGGCTGAACTTCATCCGATTGCAGAATTCGCCCATAACAACGCTCCGAATGCAACCACAGGAGTTTCCCCATTCTTCATAAACAAAGGTTACAATCCTGACATTTTGATACATCCTGAATGCAATCTTGTTTCATCCTGTGCAAAAGACTTCACAGTCGACTTAGACGAACTCCACCAGGAACTCTGAAAGAGAATTTCCGACGTGCAATCCCGATATGAGGAACCCGCAAACAAGAAATGTTCTCCAGCTCCGGACTTCAAAATAAGCGACAAGGTCTTCATCAAAGCCAAATTTTTCCGCACAACCTGACCTTCAAAGAAGCTTGCTGAAAAGCACCTCAGACCTTTTGAACTCATCGCACCTGCAGGTACCAATAATTGAGCCTTCATTCTCCGTTTACCTGACAGTATGCGTGCTGTTCATCCATCCTTCCATGTTTCCATGCTAGAACCCACGACTCTGAACAAAATTCCAAACCGAATACAGCCTCCGCCTCCACCAGTTATTATCGAAGGTGAACCCAAATATGAAATCAACGAAATTCTGGACTCCAAGATAGACAATCACTGACATTGCAAGTTACAGTACTTGGTATGCTGGACTGGCCATCAAGGTACCAATGAAGAAACTTTGTTGATTTCTGCTATGGAATTAGGCAACACTTCGCAAATCATTGAAGACTTTCACAAGGCATACCCCGATAAACCTGGTCTGATCCCACCTTCACTTTTCCTTTTCATTTTTCTGAACTTCCCTATGTTTTCCTTGTTCATTTCTAAGTACATTTTCCATCTGTTCCAAGAAATCTGTAAGGGGAACCCCTATTCTCTCTCTCTTCTCTCTATCTATTATTTTGACTCCCTTTATCCTCATTTCCCCATGACCTTCCTATTCTCCTCCCTCTTGCCATTTCATCCTTCCTTTATTCTAGCTACGACTTGGGCGCTTATTTAAGTGCTCAACGTTGATCTTGCAAGTGCTCAACATTGATCTCACAAGCACCCATGCGTTGATATTCGGACTTTGTTCTATATTCAGTAGTGTAGTCGGCAGTGGGGTCCCTAGACTTTTCTCTTCGGATTCCCACCCACCAGGTATGCATTCTCCTCTGTAGCTTCCTGTAGGCTTGTATACCTTTGGATTCCCACCTGCCAGGTTATAGTGTGATATTCCACTAGCCCCAGGGGTTGCCCTTATAAAATCCCACCTCACTTTTCCACTTATTTCCAACTCAATTTTCTGATTCCAATTCCCATATTTCATCCTTTTCCATTTCCTCCATCCTTACTTCCAAATCCCACTCCTAATGCTGAACCATCTGTTGCACCCACACAGCTAGAATCTGTGTCTCTTCAGTGTGCTCCCACATGGAACTCACGTGGCGATCAACAGATTTCCACAACTCGCAGATTTCCTTCAATAGCAGTTCCACTGTTCCTTTGTCACCCGCATCCACATCTTTTGTGACTTCTTCCACAAATCCCGATTCTCTCAGTCAACGGCACACCCTCCCATTCTTTGTGCATTGATTGCATGTCCCATTCGTCAGGCCTGTCCAGGAGTCAGACTGAGTTCACAGGTACTCGCAGGTTGATCTGTGGGAATACCTGCATGTAATAATCCCACAGGTCACAGGTACTTGTGAATAAAAAACTCATTGGATCTCGGTTGGGTCCAGTATTGCATGGAGGAATACCTGTGAGTACCCATGATTCTTCTACAGAATTTTTTGAGAGACTTTTATGATTTCTTTGGCTATTTTCAGAGACTCGCAGGGCTCTATAAAGCCCGCGCAGTGATGTACACTACATAGTATACTAGTATTATGCTGATTTTAATTTATTATTATTTTTCTCAATTTTTCCTGGCCCTGAGGGGGCTAGGAGTGAGCAATTGAGCAAGTTGCAGGCCTGCTTATATATGTGGTGTGAACGAATGTCACATGACCTTCATTCGAACTCTAAATTAAATGCACGACCTAATAATGTCGTCCCATATTACAAATCCATCACCAAAACCCCTTTTGTGATGCATGCCCACAAGGTGCTCGTCTTGGCAGCTACACATATCCATTGCAACTTTTAGTTGCCACATGTCCACTGCACCGAATTGTCTGAACCAAGGACCATTCTCTTTTTAATTCTCTGTATAGTTCAGCTAAATTATCATCCTCATGAGCAGACCATCAACAGAACCATAATCATCTCAAAAGCTACTTTCAGCATCCTTGGCAACAATTCCTGGTGGGCTTAAATTATGGCCCTCTGTAGCTACTTTTTGGGATCAATGTATCTTACCCTCTTAATTATTAGCTTGATAATGAATTTCTGTAAGTGTTTTGGTCAAGCAAGGCTGCATATGTTCTCCAAGTAATTGATCAAACTTGAAGTGCAACAGTGTGCAACAGGAAGATCCCAAAAAGTAATGCTGGTACAACTTTTCACACTGGGGGCATGAGCAGATTTTTAGTGTAAAAAATGTGATAAAAATGCTTTTTCCTTACAGGTTATTCATTCACTGTTCTGGTTGAAAAATCTCCAAAAATGCTGCTTTTTTATCAAGTTTTCGGACCTGAAAATCTGGTACATATTTCACATTTATAGACATGGGAAATGGATGTAAAATGTGAGAAATAATGAATTTACTTGTTGATTTCATGCCACAAAAATGTAAGGACAATCTTGGTTTTCATTGACATTTTCAACAGAAAAGAACCAAAATTTATCCAAGATTTCATAGTAGAAAAAAGGTGAGAAAATTAGTAAAATATATGGGATTTTCATGAGATTTTTCAAAACTATTAGCCAATGGATAATCCAACATTTTTCTTTAGTTTTTGCTAGGAAAAACCTGATGGATGAATGTTTATCCCTTGGATAATCATTCACCCATAGGCAATATATAACAAGTTTTCTGAACCGAAAAGGTCATGAAAAAGTTAATGGATAAGAGTTTATCCCTTGGATAATCATTCTTCCATATGGGGTAAATGTTCTGCCTATGGCAGAATGATTATCCAAGGGATAAACTCTTATCCATGGACTTTTTCATTGCCTTTTCAGTTCAGAAAACTTGTTATATATTGCCTATGGGTGAATGATTATCCAAGGGATAAACTCTTATCCATTGACTTTTTCATTGCCTTTTCGGTTCAGAAAACTTGTTATATATTGCCTATGGGTGAATGATTATCCAAGGGATAAACATTTATCCATCAGGTTTTTCCTAGCAAAAACTAAAGAAAAATGTTGGATTATCCATTGGCTAATAGTTTTGAAAAATCTCATGAAAATCTCATATATTTTACTAATTTTCTCACCTTTTTTCTACTATGAAATCTTGGATAAATTTTGGTTCTTTTCTGTTGAAAATGTCAATGAAAACCAAGATTGTCCTTACATTTTTGTGGCATGAAATTAACAAGTAAATTCATTATTTCTCACATTTTACATCCATTTCCCATGCCTATAATTGTGAAATATGTATCAGATTTTCAGGTCCGAAAACTTGATAAAAAAGCAGCATTTTTGGAAGATTTTTCAACCAGAACAGTGAATGAATAATCTGTAAGGAAAAAGCATTTTTATCACATTTTTAACACTAAAAATCTGCTCATGCCCCCAGTGTCAATAGAATTTAATGACTATTTGAATACCCACATGAATGTCTCTGTTTCTGATCACACCAGTACTACATTAACAGAACTACAATTAAGCAAGAATGAGTCCCATCACTCACATATGCATGTTAGCCATATCATGTGAAGTGGAAAAGTCCAAACAGTGACCATGTTGCAACTAGCAATGTTCATAGAGATGGGATGGTATATTGGTTGTTTTGACAATTGTGCCAAACTCTCCTGAAGCTTAGCTTCCTGTTTTATAGAATTTAGTGGAGCTGTTGAGGAGTAGCTCAAACTTCCGATGGGGCCTCTGTTGTGTGGGACAGGCACCGGAACCCGATGACACATTTGTAATGTGGGCGACATTATTCAGTTTAGCACATCGAATGAATGCAAAGGTCACGTGACATTTGTTTGCCCCACATATATAAGCAGGCCTGCAACCTGCTTGTTCACTCACTCCTGGCCCCTAGGGGCCAGGAAAAATATAGAAAAATAATAATAAATTCGTTTAAGTACAATATTAGTGTGCTACGTAGTGTACACCACCGTGCGGGCTTTCCAGAGCCCTGTGAGCCTCTCACACTTGTGAGTGTAATGAAACCTGCAGGTAAAAACCCTTGAGTAAGACTCACCTGTGAGCAGAAATCCATGTGGATCTTAGTTGAACCACTGAGGGACATAAATACCCATGAGTAGAGTCACAGGTGATCCGCGGGTAGACTCGTGGACAGCCCTGCTGTTTGTTCAATCTGCTATCAGTGAACAGAACATATCCCAAACCTGACACCCTGTGCAGCAATATTTTTCATGCCCGATCTGAGTCATTGCAGACCCGTGCACTCTCTGACGACTAACATTTCTATCCACTGCATCACTTTTTCTTCTGAAAATTTTCCTCCAATTCCTTTTCAGCCTTTCTCTTGTCTTTCCCCACATTTTTCCACTCCACTGCTCTAATTTCTTTGCTGCTTCTTTTTGCAACTCCGAAATCTCACGAATGTGCGCCTCCAGATCATTTTCCGCTCCCGACTCATCTTTGGAAATAAGGTCTTCAAGCAAGATAGTCGGCACCATTGACATTGAGCTTAGAGGAGTAGGAATAACAGGATCAGAAATCTGGCAAGTTGAACCCCATCCGTCACTCTTATATATATATCACATTAGGGGTCCTGCTTAATCACCAAACCAAACTTCCCATGCTGATCAGGTCTCGATGGCTCGGCCTTAAGGAGGAAATACTGTTAGAACCCAGATTCATTCCCAGCTTTTCCGCCTTTCTCTGATGTATTCTGATTTGTATTTCCAATATGTTTTCCGATTTGCTCCACCTGTTCAACTTACCCCTGTTCTATCTATATTTAGTGTTATGAACTGTTATGAACTGGACTTCTTCTCATTGGATGTCAGGATTTGTGGGAATGTCGGAGTTTGGAATTGAAGTCGAAAATCGGGATGTACGGATGTTGGCTTCAACTTATAGGTTGTGCCCTCTTGGATCCTTTGTGTCCTGGTATTTCAAAAGGTCGGATGTTGGAGGAATCGGACAAGATCAGAGAGTCAGATAAGACTTGGAGATGGAAGTGAGAAGTTATCAAGTCAAGGTGGGTCAATATTCGAACTGATTAACAAGTACATGGAGGAGTCGTATATAATGAATTGATATCATCCGAATCGGAAAGATACGAATACAGAAATCCGAAATGGAGCGAATACGGGATTGGGGTAGAAGGTAAATATGGACATAAGACCGAAGATGTTGATCTTTGATGAAAATGACTGAATATAGATGGGATGGAGATAAGCAACAACAGGTGGAGGAAGTCGGAAATACGAATTGGAATATGTTGGAGAAAAGCCAAAAAGCTGAGAATGAATCTGGGTTCTAATGGTATCTCCTCTTTAAGGCCAAGCCCCTTGAGGCCTAAGATCAGCGTGGGAGGTTTGGTTTGGTTATTAAGTGAAACCCCTAATGTGATATATAAGAGTGATGGATGGGGCTCGACTTATCAGTTCCCTGATCTTCTTATCCCCACCCTCTCCTGAGCTAAAATGTCGATGCTGCCGATTATCTCACTTGAGGGCCTGATTTCCAATGATGATTCGGAATCGAGGACCGATTTAGAGGCACAGATTTTCAAGATTTTGGAGTTGCTAAGAGAAGCAGCGAAGAAATTGGAGCAGAGAAAGTCGGAGCAGAAACAGGCGGAAAAGGAGGAGAGGAAGGCCGACCAGAAATCAGAGGAAAAGTCTCAGGGAAGGAAAAGCGATGTGGTGGAGAGAACCATTGCCCATAGGAGGGTTCACGAGTCTGCGATTAACAGGGTCGGACACAAACAATATTGTTGTGCAGGATGTTGGGTTTGGAAATTTTTTGTTTGCCGATAGGGGAGGGAGCGAATGCGACATGCGATGAATGCACAAAGGATGGGAGGACGTGCTGTCGACTGGGAACATTGGGATTTGCAGAAGACACTGGGGGCATGAGCAGATTTTTAGTGTAAAAAATGTGATAAAAATGCCTTTCCCTTACAGATTATTTATTCACTGTTCTGGTTGAAAAATCTCCCAAAAATGCTGCTTTTTTTTTCAAATTTTAGAACCTGAAAATCTGGTACATATTTCACATTTCTATGCATGGGAAATGGACAGAAAATGTGAGAAATAATGAATTTATTCATTGATTTCATGCCACAAAAATGCAAGGACAATCTTGGTTTTCATTGACATTTTCAACAGAAAAGAACCAAAATTTATCCAAGATTTCATAGTAGAAAAAAGGTGAGAAAATTAGTAAAATATATGAGATTTTCATGAGATTTTTCAAAACTATTAGCCAATGGATAATCCAACATTATTCTGTCGTTTTGGCAAGGAAAAATCTTATGGATAAATGTTTATCCAATGGATAATCATTCACCCATAGGCAATATATAACAAGTTTTCTGAACCAAAGAGGCAATGAAAAAGTCAGTGGATAAGAGTTTATCCCTTGGATAATCATTCTTCCATATGGGGTGAATGTTCTGCCTATGGAAGAATGATTATCCAAGGGATAAACTAATTCCGTAGTGGGAATCCACGAGGTCTCTTCATTGGTGCCTTGATAACCCATCCAGTGTACTAAATATTGTATCTTGCAACGTCGGTGAGTGTCTATCTTGGAGTCCAGAATTTCATCAATTTCATATTTGGGTTCACCTTCGATAATAATTGGCGGGGGCGGAGGCTGTATTTGGTTCGGGATTGCGTTCGGAGTCGCAAGTTCTAGCATGGAAATGTGGAAAGATGGATGAACAGCGCACATACTGTTGGGTAGTCAGAGAATAAAGGCTCTATTACTGGTACCTGCAGGTGCGATGATGTCAAAAGGTCTGAGATATTTTTCGGCAAGCTTCTTTGAAGGTTCGGTTGTGTGGAAAAATTCAGCTTCGACAAAGACTTTGTTGCCTACTTTGAAGTCCGGAGTTGGAGAACGTTTCTTGTTTGTGGGTTCCTCATATCGGGATTGCACGTCGAAATTCTCTTTCGGAGTTCCTGGTGGAGTTCATCGAAGTTGATTGCAAAATCTTTCACACGGGATGAAACGAGATCGCGTTTGGGATGGACAGAAATGTCGGGATTGTAACCTTTGTTAGCGAAGAATGGAGAGACTCCTGTTGTTGCATTCGGAGCATTGTTATAGTCGAATTCTGCAATCGGAAGAAGTTCAGCCCAATTGTCTTGTTGATAGTTACAATAAATGCAAAAGAGTCTGATTCGTTCGTTCAGTTTTTCCGTTGCCTTCGGGATGATATCCGGAGGTGAAATGGAGATTCATGTCTAGTGTGTTTCCAAGTGTGTAGAAAAAGGAAGACACGAATTACGAACCTCAATCGGAGGTGACGTGGGTTGGAACACTGTGTTTGGAGAAGATGTGGAGGATGAAGAGTTGAGCGAGCATCAGAGAAGTGATCGTTGTGACTGTTGGAATGACTATCGCTTGTTTCATGAGTCTGTCAATGATAACAAGGATGCTGTCAAAACCCTATGAAAGTGGAAGCGGCTCAATGAAATCCAAGGAGATGGAATTCCACGGTCTTGGTGGAATTGGTAAATGCTTAAGGAATCCATAAGGCCGGTGTCATTGGGATTTTGATCGCATACATGTTGTACAGGATTTGACATAAGAGATAACGAAGTTTCGGAGTTTCGGCCATGTATATTCACCTCGGATGTTGCTGAGAGTCTTGTTTTGTCCGAAATGTCCAGAGATCTGGTGGTCTTGCAGTTTTTGTCTAACGTGGAGTTGGAGGTTGTTAATGTCGGGAACGTAGATTTGGTTGTTGAGTTGGAGGAGTCCTTGAGGATCGACTGACCATCGGTGTGTCGGAGGATTTGCGGGATCGGAGGAGATGGATTGTTGGATTTCTTTGTGGAGTTTCTCAAAGTCCATGATGGTAACTGCGCAGAGAATTGTGATGTTAAGGAATGTGGCTTGGAGGGATGATGACAGCTGCTCATTAGTGAAAACCGGGTGGAAATTGTGTGGGTTAATGCTGGCATAGTCGCTACTCCCCTCTTTAGGATACACGTCCCATCATCTAGTTAAAGAGTTGGGTTTTGTTCTGAGTTTCCCCGGTCAGAATCAGATAACGAGGTTGAACTGACATCGGTATTCCAACCATCATACTTGTCATTGGGTTAAAAGCTTGGTGGTGGCGAAATATTCGAGGTTCTTGTGGTCAGTTACAACGTCTATGGGGGAACCGGAACCTTCGAGGTAGTGCCGCCAAATCTTGAAAGCTTCAAAAATAGTGAACAATTCTTTGTCATGGATGTCGTAGTTTAATTCTGGGGCTGTAAAAGTTCTGGAATGAAAAGCTACAGGGTGAATTTCACCATCTTCCGGAGAAATGACAGAGAGGATTGCCGCTAGGGCATAGTCCGAAGCATTGGTTTCCACAATGAGTTGACAATCAGGAATCCAGTGCATGAGGATCGGAGCTGTGGTGAAGGCTTTCTTGAGTGTTTCAAATGATTTCTGACACTCATCAGAGAAGTTCCACTTTACAGTTTTCCGAGTGAGTCAGGTAAGCGGAATTGCGATGTCAGAGGAATTATGAATGAGGCATCGGTAAAAGTTTGCAAAGCCTACAAAGGATTGGATATCTTTTACTTTTTGGGGTTTGGGCCATTCTTGAATTACTTTGATTTTATCATCTGCCATTGAAAGTCCTTCGGGAGAGAGTATGTATCCGAGATATTCCACCGTTGTCTTGTGGAAGTCGCATTTGTCAGATCTTGCATAAAATCGATTTTTTCGGAGACATCAGAGGACTTCGCAGACATGTTCTTCATGTTCTTCCAGGTTGTTGGAGTAAACTAAGATGTCGGCCAAATAGATGAGAACTGAAACATCGAGCATGTCACTGAATATGTCGTTCACGAATTGCTGAAAAGCAGCTGGTGCGTTAGTGAGACTGAAGGGCATAACATGCCATTCCAAGGAACTGTATCAGGTCCTGAATGTGGTTTTCCACTCGTCACCCTCTCTAATGTGGACTAAATGGTAAGCGTGTCGGAGATTGATTTTGCTGTAAATCTGCGCTTTTCCAGGGTTTTCCAAAAGGTTGGAAAGTCGAGGAAGTGGATATCGGTCTTTGTTCATGATTTTGTTGAGACCACGGAAATCGATGAAGAGTCGGAGTCTGCCTAATTTTTTCTTCGAGAATAGTACCAGAGCACCGTGCAGAGAAAGTGAAGGGTGGATGAATCCTATGGCTAGTGCCTTGTCAATGAACTTTCGGAGTGTTTCTAGCTCAAATGGAGATGGGGAATAAATGGTTTCTAAGGGGGGACTCTCTCCCTCTATCAAATCAATCTTGAGATCGTACAGTCAATGATCGGCGAGGATTTCCACTTTCTTCTTACTGAAGACGTCGAAAAACTCATGATACTCCGATGGAACACCATTGAGATTGGCTGTTGGATTGGGATTCGGGGAAGCATCAATGATGGAAGTGGATCTTCCTTTCGGAAATACGCATAATTGAAAGATCTCCTCATTATCTAGTCTGCACAAGTGAGCGAACGCAGAGGCAGGGACTAGGTTGATAGGTGAGTCTTGTTCAGATGTTGGAGGGGCATCCGCGCGATCAGGTTTCAGGATTCCGGGAACCGCAGAAGGGGATCTCGGAGAGAGTGACGTCAGAATTGAATCTTGCTGCTGAGAAATGCGGAACAATCTACTACTCATTACCCAGTCAATCAACAGATTGTAGCAGGTGAGCCAGTTGTGTCCTAGCACAATGGAGCAGCTAGAATCAAGCGGTGTTGCATACATAGCAACAACCTGATTTTTGCCACACAGAAAGCGGATTGGCATATCGATAGTCTGTGTGATTGAGACGTTAGAAGTACCATTGAAAAGTTTTAACAGGATTTGCAGGATGTTGTGGAACGCAAGCATAAGCTTGGAAGGGAATGATGAGTCTATACAACAATGAGTAGAACCGGAGTCCACGAGAGCTTGAATGTTAGTATTCAGAATAATGTTGGAAGTCAGTTGTATAGTAAGAGAATCAGATTTTGAAAGAGCGGAAGTGTTGAGTCGGACCTTGGAAAATGCACAGATGGAATCAACGCAACTCTGGGTCTGTGTGGAGGTCTCAGAGCTGCTTATTATTTTTTTGAATCTGTAACGGCCGCAGGTTCAGCCTTGGACTTGGGTTTGCTCGAAATTGCAGAGGCTGCTCAGGCCTTTGATGGAGCATTCAAAGAGGTTGATCATGGACAGTCCTTCGCAATATGCCCGGGTTTCCCACAGAACATGCAGAGGTTTTGGTCCATGCGTCGCTGTCTCTCCTGTTGTGTTAATTTTTCGTCTTTTCCAAGTATGTTAGGAATATCCAGAGTTTTTCGGAAATTCAACGTGGAGGACTGAGGTTTGGTAGAAGAGGTGGAAGCCGAATTGTTGTTGTTGTTCATCTTCTGCTGTGATTGGTTCGATTGGGATTCTTGCTGGTCTGATTTGCTGCTGTTACCAGAGTAGTTACTGTTGGAAGTGGTGGCATGGTTGACTTCACCTCGTCATTCCCAATAATGGCTGTCTATGGTTTGTTCAAGTTGTCGGAGTTCCAGACACGTGTCAGCTTTGCCCCGGGTTGCAAGAATATCTTTAATACGATCGGGAAGTTTAGTATAAAAACTCCTATGAAGGGCGGTGTCGCCCCAATTGACTCTAGCGGCTAGGCGGTTGAACTCTACAATGAACTTTGTGATGTGTTGGTTGTCGTGCATTTGGAGATTATCAAGTTTGGCCTCCGCATCACCGATGGGATCGTAAGCTCCGAAATTCTCTCAGAGTACCATTGTGAAGTCCCGATAGTTTGTAAGCCAGGGTGGGTCTTGGAAGGCATCGTCGTCTAAGAGTTCAGGCTCAGAAAAAATCTAAAGCTGTCCCTTTTAAAAAAGAGATAGCATAAGTAACTTTCGCTTCGTCACTGGAAAAGGTCTGAGGACGATCGCAGAAGTGGAGCTTGCATTGAAGGAGGAAGGGATGGAGTTTTTGGGAATCCGATCCATCGAAGGTGTCGGGTTCATGGAGCTTGGTTTTTCCAGTTTGACCTTTGTTCAGAGTTCCCATGTGCTTGGCTATCTGTTTTAAAGCTTTTAACATAGCCTTCCCCTCATCTTCTTCATCATCATCATCATCCTCGTTGTTGTTGATGTCGTCGTCGTCACTGGGGTCGTCTTCTGGTTCATTATTCGGAAGGTTAGATCTGGGGTCTGTGATTCCGGTGACAGTACGGGATCTGGTAGAAGGCATAATGAATGGATCAAGAGTTTTAGTTCGAATATACTGTTATGAACTGGATTTCTTCTTGTCGGGTGTCGGAATTGTTGGAGTACGGGATTGGAGTCAGAGATCGAGACATACAGACGTTGGCTTCAACTTGTAGGTTGCACCCTCTTGGATCCTTCATGTCCTGGTATTTCAGAAGGTCAGAATGTCGGAGGAGTTAGACAAGATCAGGCAGTCGGATAGAACTTAGAAACGGAAGCAAGAAGTTGTCGAGTCAAGGTAGGTCAATATTTGAACTGATTAACAAGTACATGGAGGAGTCATATATAACGAATTGATATAATCTGAGTCGGAAAGATATGAATACGGAAATCGGACACGGAGCAAAAATGGGATCAGGGTAGAAAGTAAATATGGACATAAGACCGAAGATGTAGATCTTTGATGAAAATGACTAAATATAGATGGGATGGAGATAAGCAAAAATGGGTGGAGGAAGTTGGAAATGTGAATTGGAATATGTCGGAGAAAAGCGGAAAAGCTGAGAATGAATCTGGGTTCTAACAATTTGGCAGCATTACCTCGAAGGTTCTGGTTCCATCATTGACATTGTAACCGATCACAAAAACCTCGAATATTTCACCACCACTAAGCTTTTAACCCAACAACAAGTCTGATGGTCAGAATACCTATGCCAATTCCACCTCATTATCTGATTCCAACCTGGAAAACTCAGAACAAAACCTGACTCTTTAACTAGACAAGGGGACATCTATCCTAAAGAGGGGAGTAGCAACTATGCCAGTGTTAATCTGCACAATTTACGCCTGGTCTTCACTAACAAACAGCTGTCATTGTCCCTCCAAGCCACATCTCTTAACATCACAATTCTCTGTGCAGTTACCATCATGGATTTCGAGCAACTTCATGAAGAAATCCAACAATCCATCTCCTCTGATCCTGCAATTTCTGACTATCCCGTCAACCCTCTGACTCCCCAATGGTCAGTCAATCCTCAAGGACTTCTCCAACTTGACAACCAAATCTACATTCCTGATGCTAACAACCTCTGACTCCACATTCTACAATATCTGCACGATCATCAAATCTCTGAACATTTCAGACACAACAAGACACTCAGCAACATCTGACATGAATATACATGGCCGAAACTCCACAACTTCGTGATTTCCTATGCCAAATCCTGTACAACATGCATGCGATCAAAATCCCAACAACACTGGCCTTACGGATTCCTGAAGCATGTACTGATCCCACCAAGATCATGGAACTCCATATCCTTGGACTTCATTGAACTGCTTCTGCTTTCATCAGGTTTTGACAGCATCCGTGTTATCATTGACAGACTCACGAAACAAGCTATATTCATTCCAACAGTCACGACGATCACTTCTCTGATGCTCGCTCAGCTTTTTGTCCTCCAGGTCTTCTCCAAGCACAGTGTTCCAACTCATGTCACCTCTGATTGAGGTTCCGAATTCATGTCTTCCTTTTTCCACACACTCAGAAAGGCGCTAGACATGAATCTCCACTTCACTTCCGGTTATCACCCCAAAGGTGACGGACAAACCAAATGAACAAATCAGACCCTTGAGCAATATCTCCGCATTGATTGTAACGATCAACAAGACAAGTGGGCTGAACCTCTTCTGATCACAGAATTCACCTATAACAATGCTCCGAATGCAACAATGGGAGTTTCCCCATTCTTTGCCAACAAAGGTTACAATTTCAACATTGCAATACATCCCGAATGTGATCTCGTCTCATCCTGCACAAAAGATTTCACAGTCGACTTGGATGAACTCCACCAGGAACTCCAAAAGAGAATCTCCAACATGCAATTCTGATACAAGGAACCCGTGAACAAGAAATGTTCTCCAGCCCTGGACTTCAAAGTAGGCGACAAAGTCTTCGTCAAAGCCAAATTTTTCCACACAACCCAACCTTCGAAGAAGCTCGCTGAAAAATACCTCGGACCTTTTGCTATCATCACACCTGCAGGGACCAGTAATCAAGCCTTCATTCTTCATCTACCTGACAGTATGCGTGCTGTTCACCCATCCTTCCATGTCTCTATGCTAGAACCTGCAACTCCACATGATATTACGAACCGAATACAGCCTCCACCTCTGCCAGTTATTATCAAAGGCAAACCGGAATACAAAATCAACAAAATTCTGGATTCCAAGATAGACAATCACCGATGTTGCAAGATACAATACTTGGTATGCTGGACAGGCTATCAAGGTACCAATGAAGAAACTTCGTGGATCCCCGCTATGGAATTAGGCAATGCTTCGGAAACCATTGAAGACTTTCATAACAAATATCCTGATAAACCTGGTCCAATTCCACCTTAACTTTTCCTTTTTCTGATTTTTTCCTATATTTTCTGTGTTCATTGCTCTAAGTTACATTTCCATCTGTTCCAAGAAATCCCGCTTCGCTTTTCTGCTCAATCCCAATTCCATTTTCCAATTCCATTTCCCATATTTCATCCCTTTCCATTTCCTCCATCCTCACTTCCAATTCCCACTCCTGGTGCTGAACCATTCTATGCACACATCCAGTCAGCATCTGCATCTCCTCAGAATGTACCCACATGGAACTTCCATGATGATCAATAGACTTCCACAACTCTTGGATTTCCTTCAAAAGCAATTCCACCATTCCTTCCTCATCCACATCCATACCTTTTGCGACTTCTTCCGCAAATCCCGACACCCCCAGCTGACGGCATGTCCTCCCACCCTTTGCACACTCATCACATGTCCTGGTCCTGTTTGTTCCCTCCGCTATTGGCGAACAAAACATGTCCCGAACCCAACATCCCATGCAACAATACTGTTCATGCCTGATCCGATTTATGGCAGATTCTTGCACCCTCCGACAAGTAATGGTTTTATCCACCACATTGCTTTTCCTTTTCCGAGATTTTCCCTCCGATTTCTTTTTGGCCTTTCTCTCATCCTTTTCCATCTTTTCCTGCTCCAACTTTCTCTGCTCCAATTTCTTCACTGCTTCTTTTTGCAACTCCGAAATCTCACAAATCTGCACCTCCAGGTGGTTTTCCGACCCCAAATCATCTTTGGAAATAAAGTCTTCAAGCAAGATAATTGGTGGCATCAACATTAAGCTTAGAGGGGAGTAGGGATAAGAAGATCAGAAGACTGAAATGTTGAACCCCATCTGTCACTTTTATATATCACATTAGGGGTCTTGCTTAATCACCAAACCAAACTTCCCAGACTGATCTTAGGCCTCGAGGGCTCAGCCTTAAAGAGGAGATACTGTTAGAACCCAGATTCATTCCCAGCTTTTCCGCTTTGTCCGATATATTCTGATCCGTATTTCTGATTTACTCCACTGTTAAAGGCCGGATCAGATGTAGAGGTCAGATTTGGTTGGAACTCTCCTTGACCGAAGTCGGAAGTTGCAATATTCAGAAATGCGCAGAATATCAGATGACTTGGAAGTCAGAGATTCGAAGACTGATCTATATGGGCATTGGCTTCAACTTATGGGTTGCACCCTCTTGGATTTCTAGTGCCCTGGTATTTCAGACTGAAGACTGGACAGAATTATCAGGGTTCCAATGGTCGGGTCTATTTGGAAGGATCAGTGACACCTAATACATTAAGACTTATTGGAGATGAGCGGGAGGGTTCAGGTACTCGGAATGGGAATAGTCAATGTGGGATGGATAGAGGTAACGATAAATGAATATTGAGTAAGGGTTTAGCTTTACAGAAAAGCAAGTGTAATCAAAGAGAGGTTTTCAGAATGTCAGATAAGTCGGGGTTGGAATAATCAGAATAATCAGAATAATTGGAGTAATCTGAATAAATGGGATGAATGGAATGCCAAACAAGGTCGAAGACCTTATTCCAGGTAGAAGTTGGAGTGATGAAGTGTAATAGAAGGTATAATGATATAGGGTAGAACAGATATATCAGGTGTGCAAGATATTGCGGGTTATATCAAGATAACAAGATGAAGCAACGAGATATATGACGAGATATATAAGGGGGATATGAGAGATATACAAGCTAAGAAGCTTGAGCAAGAGAAAACATATTTAAAGGAACATGCAGAATTCCGAAATCGGAAATGGGAAGATAAGGGTGCGTGATATGGAGTTCCAGAGTCAGAGCAGATATGGAAATCGAGATAAGATGTATGGGGATAATATTGAAATAGAATTGTGACTAAGAATAATAAATGGGGACATGTCAGAAATAAGTGGGAAAGGGCTTATCGGGATATGGAAAACATCAGAATAACACAAGTTGGATCTGAGATCTAACATCCACCTGTTCTACTTATCCCCATCCCATCTATATTTAGTTATTCTTATCAAGATCTACATCTTCGGTCTTATGTCCATATTTACTTTTACCCTGATCCCGTATTCACTCTGTTTTGGATTTCTGCATTTCGTATCTTTCCAATTCAGACCATATCAATTTGTCATATACAACTCCTCCATGTACTTCATTCTTCAGTTCGAATATTGACCTACCTTGACTCGATATCTTCACTTCCATCTCTAAGTCTTACCTGACTTCTGTTCTCTGACTCCTCCAGCCTTCTCTGACTTCTCTGATATCCCAACCTTCTGAAATACCAGGACACAAAGGATCCAAGAGGGCACAACCTATAATTTGAAGCCGACATCCATACGTTCCAATCACAACTCTGAATCCTGAACTCCAACATTCCAATAATTCCAACATCCGATGAGAAGAAATCTAGTTCATAACAGGGAGTTGCTGTCGAGGCAAGGTGGGGTGTGTGGTCGCTGGGAGAGGGGTGGCATGCACATGCTGACATCTAGTGCCAGTGCCAGCACAGTGCGAGTGCGCTGGCGCAAGACTGCGGTGTGCCAGCAACAGAGCACGGGTGCACCGGCAACAGAGTGAATTAACATGATTCATGTGGATTCATGGTGAATGAATCTTGTTGATTCACACTGAATCCAAAAGAATCTACTTGAATCTGTTTGATTCTTGGTGATTCAACAAGATTCTTTTTTTGGGTTCAGCACCCAGGAAATCCTCAGGAAACCCTGCCATTTTCCATGATTTTCTGGGAATAATTCTCTTGGTTTTCTTAGGATTTTTTGGCACCAGAAAATCTGTCAGAAACAAAAGATTTCCTGAAAATTTCCTGGTTCAAAAAACTCATTTATTTTTTGAGTTTCTTTGATCAAAACTGTTAAATAACCATGGTTTTCTGCATGGTTTTCTGCATGGTTTTCTGCCAGATTTTCTGAGATTTTTTTCAAGCTTTCCTGGTTGCAGAAAAACCTGTGGAAATAAAAAATATTCTTTAAGTTTTTTGGACTCAGAAAATCATCGGAAAATCATGGTTTTTGGCAAGTGTTTCTTGCACAGTTTTCTGGGACACATTTCTAGAATTTTACCAGGTTTTTCTGAGGGCAGAAAACTGCCACAAAACCTATGGTTTTAGAGAGTTTTCTGTCCCCAGAAAATCTTCAGGAAACCTGGCAGATTATGAGGATTTTCTGAGATATTTTCTGACTCAGAAATTGTTGTTTGCCTCCAGTGTATCCATAGCCCAAAGCCAACCCAGCAAACCTCTGCAAGAGGGGATCAGAGCCATCGCTTTGACAATAGAAGATACTCTAGAGGCAACAGAGAGCAAGAAAATAGGACAGGATCCAACCAGCTACATAACTAAACAAATATTGCCCATCTTCTCTCAACTAGATGCTGCAGTTTCCAACCTTGCTGTCCAATCTGAGTTCAAACACCCTTCTGCCGATCTCCACTCTAACAGCGACTCTATTCCCTTGTTCCCCGGCTTCCAACCTCACATCCTCTCCTCTTCCCAACTCAGTCCCGCATCACATTAGGGCTGTCCACAAGTCTACCCATGGATCACCTGGACTCAGATCCATGGGTATTCTCATTTTCAAACCCTATACTTGGATCCACATGGGTATTGCATCCGAGTGATCCGAACCCACAAGTCCAGATCAACCCACGGGTATTTGGGATCCATGGCTGGCTATTTAAGTTAACGGAGGTAGCTATGTATTAACCCTAATTTTTACAATTTATTTGATATTTTTATCTAATTTATTGGGGCCTGTAGAGGCCTCACAATTTTTGTTGCACCAGCAGCTGGAGCTTATATAGCTCTGCTGTTTGTTGCACTTTGTAGGTCACGTGACTCCTAAAACCTTGTTCAAAATGAATCTTATTTTATGTCGAACAAGGTTTTGTAAGTCACGTGACCTACAAAGCACAACAAACAGCGGAGCTATATAAGCTCCAGCTGCTGGTGCAACAAAAATTGTGAGGCCTCTACAGTCACCAATAAATTAGATAAAAATATCAAATAAATTGTAAAAATTAGGGTTAATACATAGCTACCTCCGTTAACTGAAATAGCAAGCCATGGATCCCAAATACCCGTGGGTTGATCTGGACTTGTGGACAGCCTTACATTATATGCAGCCGTAGCAGCATCCCAGCTCCCTTTATCCCATGCTTCAAATATTGCATGCCTAAAAACAAGAAGCCGCCAGCTGCTAATAGACAAAGATCCGCTGTCAACCAACTCCAACCTAGATGACCTCAACAAAATGCAATTAGTCCAAAAAGTGAATGATGCCATTGAAAAGGCCAACCAATTGGGAGCTGATTATCAAGGAATTGAATTCATCAGTGCATGATGATTTCAAAATGGCGGCATAGTGTTTGAGCATAATTCAGCTTCCTCCTTGACTGCACTCAGAGCTGACATTGATCCTTTTGAGATAAACTTCAGTGAAACCTCTCTAATCAAAGAGCACAGCTTCTCGGCCCTCATAGAATATGTTCCCATCTCTCACGCTCCTGATGCTCTGGGCAAAATGAGGAAAATGGAAGGCCATTCAGGATTGAAAGAAAACTCTCTAGTCAGTACCTGATGGATTAAACCGGTTGAACGCTGCTCGGATGGCCAAATAACAGCCCACCTCATTGCAAAATTCAAATCTGTCGAGGCAACAAGTTCAGCCATAAGAGATGGCTTAGTCGTCTCAGGATGTAGATGCAGTGTTCATCATATGAAAAAAGAACCACATTGATGTCTAAATTGCCAAGAACTCAACCCTCACCATCTCACTGCCTCCTGCCCAACCTACACCAAATGCAGAACATGTGGAGAAGAGCATCACACATCGGAATGCACAAATGCTGACCTTGGCAGACAGTGCTGTGTGAACTGCAAAACCGATGATCATGCATCATGGAGCCATATGTGTCTGAAATTTATTGACCAGTGCCATTGCGTGGAGGCTTGTGACCCCGAAAACTTCTACAAGTACTTCCCCACCGATGAGCACTGGACTTGGGAACAAAACAATAACCCATGCCCAGCTGCTCCCCACTCCTTGCCACAACCCCCTCTAACCGTGCCCCTTGCTTCCATTTCCACTCTTCCTCCTCTACCTCCCCCAACACACTCTAATCTCCCCTCTTCCCCACCTGCCATTCCTGTAATCCCTCCCTCTGGTAAGGGAAAAGAGCCAATCTGGGCCAACCCTTGCTCCCCCTGACCTGCCACCACAAACTTTGTTCAGACAATGGATGGATCAACAAACCTCCCTCATCCCAACATGCTCTGTCCTGACAATCCTCAATTGAAGGTTTCATCCGCCCTCACACAGACTCCACTAGTTCAAATTCACTAAGCCAACACCGCACTCAAGGTGTCTCTGATCCAAAATGAGTGCCCCACAAACAGCTGCACTAGCCAAATTTTGCATCAGACAGCAGAACATCAACAAATAAAATACAGCACAAAGTGAACTGATTTCTACAACCTCTCCCAACCTCACCAATATCATTGCTATTCAAGAACCATACATCAATTTTTTAGGCAACTCCATTTCATCCCCACACTGGTTCTCAGTCTACCCAAAGCTCCATTACTCCAACAATTCCATAACTCACTCACTAATTCTAGTCAATAAGCACATTGCAACAACAGAATGGGAAATAATAGACCTAGACACAGCAGATATCATGGCAATCCGCATGAGAACCCCAACCGGTAATCTCCTTATTTTTAATATATACAATAATAATGTGCACTCCAAGAGCCTAGATGTCCTACATTCATTTATCCAAGGATGAGAGAAAGGAAATTCACCTGAGTTCACTAATGATCAAATGACGTGGATTGGTGACTTTAATCTACACCACCCTATGTGGGATGAAGGCCATAACCTTCATCTGTTCACTCGTGAAAATCTAGATAAGGCTCAATCTCCGCTTGACCTACTAGCTGACTATGACATGCAGATGGCTCTTCCAAAATACACCCCCACCTTGTGTGCCATGGCAACAGGCAATTTCACCAGACCTGACAATGTTTTCACCTCCTCCTCCATCTTGGATTCAATCATCTCCTGCTCAATGCTCCCTGAACAGTGCCCTACTCTAACCAACAACTTCCTTATCATTACCATCCTTGATCTCTCAGTCCCCCTATAAAATGAATCACCCAAGTTCAATTTCTGAATGACAAACTGGGCTGAATTCAAAAACAAGCTTGAGGCAAAGATAGACTCCGCCATTCAAGACAGAGCTATACAAAATGAGACAGACTTTTGGCAGAAGTTAAATGCACTGACAAAATGCATTTCAAAAACCATTAAAACCACTGTCCCCCTCACATGCCCATCCCCATTTGCAAAATGTTGGTGGACTAAAGAGATAGCAACCAAAAGGACCACAACCAGACGACTAGGCAGACAGTCTTACAATAAACAAGCAGATCCAAGTGACCCCATCCACAAGCAGTACAAGAGATGCAGAAATGAGTATGGTGCTTTGATTGAAACCACAAAGAAGGAGTGCTGCTGGGACACTTCCTAGACAATGTCGATGAGCACAACATCTGGATAGTGCACAGGTTTATTTTGAAACCCCCCTCAGACGGAGGCAGAACTCAAATCCCAACCCTCAAAGTAAAGGACGATCTCACTGGCTTGTCACACACAGCATCCTCCAATGAGGAGAAGTCCAACATTCTCTTTAATTCCTTCTTCCCTCCCCCTCTCCTCCCACTACCCTCCTCTCTCAGAGATGAAAATGAGTACCCTCTACCCAAGTTCGACTTCATTCACATGACAAAAAAACAGATTCAAAGAGCCATCCTTAGACTAAGTCCATTCAAAGCCCCTGGGCCCAATGGGATCCCAAATTGTGTCTTAATCCAGTGTGCTGAAATACTCATCCCACATCTAGAACCTCTCTTCAACGCCACTTTTGATTGGAAAATATATCCAAAAGAGTGGAAAGACTCTGTCACTGCCATTGTTCATAAACCTGGAAAGTCTTTGTACTCCAGGCCTGGGGCATTTCATCCTATTGCCCTACTAGATACAATAGGAAAAGTCCTATCCTCCTGTATTGCAGAAGACTATTGCAGAAGACATCAGTCACATGATCGAGCAACATAGCCTCCTACCAAACGCTCACTTTGAATGTCACCCAGGCCGCACCGCTACAGATGCCATCCACTATGTAGTAAGTTCATCAAAGATGCATGGAGAAAACGCAAAGTAGTAAGCACGCTGTTCCTGGATATACAAGGTGCCTTCCCAAATGTCATTCTTGAAAAGCTAATCCATGACATGAGAATGAGAGGAATCCCTAAACCTTATACAGACTGGATTCAGAACAAGGTTAAAGACCATCAAACTTTTTTCACATTTGATGGCTATGCCTCCGACGTGAAAATGATTCCTCGTGGCCTCAATCAAGGATGCCCCCTCTCTGGCCAATTTTACAACTCTGCATTACTCGATCTCCCCAACCGAAAGAATGGTGAAGAAGTCACAGCTTATGCAGACAACACCATCATGCAAGCAGATGGTAAAGACTTTATCATCGCTAACAAGAAGATCAATGACATGATGTCCAGATCTGCTGGAGGCTTAGAATGGACAATACTGCATGACA
Source organism: Ramaria rubella (assembly GCA_015039355.1). Lineage (NCBI taxonomy): Eukaryota > Fungi > Basidiomycota > Agaricomycetes > Gomphales > Gomphaceae > Ramaria > Ramaria rubella. Next base: position 186,764 of record MU134382.1, on the reverse strand, counting down.
GCCACTTTGCCATTGAGAAATCTGTCAATGTTGGGATGACACACCACAGAGAAAAAAAAAACCAGAAGGATGCAAGAGAACATGACCGTTAAGCAGACCCCCTTTATTAATTGATGGCAAACAAGTTCAACAAACTGAATCGCACAAATTTCTAGGTGCAATCCTTGATCAAGAATTGCACTTTAAGGAGCATGGAAACTACACACTAAAAAAGGGAACAAAATACTCTCCAGTTCAGAAGGCTAGCCAAAGTCACAAAAGGGATATCCCCTAAATATATGCGGAAATACTACTTAACTGTAGCTGTCCCAAAAATCTTGTATGCCGCTGACATCTTCCTCATCCCAGAAACAGAGAAAACCAAAGGGCCAGATTGCGAAGCTAGCCATAATCCAAATAATGGCAGCAATCCACATAACTGGAGCCATGCGCACATCCCCTACCGACTCCATAGAAGCGCATGCTAATCTCTTCCCATTCAATCTCCTAGTCTTCAAAACAATTCATCATTCTACAAGTCGCCTGTCCTGCCTCCCCCCCTCACATCTTCTCTACAAGCATGTCAGAAATGCAGCAGCTAGATATGTACTTCATCACTGATCTCCTTTACATGAGATATATCACTGTTTGTATTTACACCCTAGCTGATCAGAGATCATTACACCTATCAGACTAAACCCCAAATGGACCCCCTCCCTACCCATCAGCATCCCCCAGACATTGAGACGGCCAAAACAAGTGAGCTCAAAATCTCAGCCAACCACAAAGTGTACACAGACAGCTTATGTATTGGTGGCAAAGTGGGGGCAGCGGCAGTACTGTATAAAAATGGGTAGGAATGCAAAGTCCTGAGAAAATACCTTGCACTCAAAACACACCACACTGTCTTCGAAGCTGAGTTGTATGGTCTGTGCTTAGGTGCTGAGCTAATAAGAAAGGAATCCCAAGTTGACTCAGTCATGTTTGGGGCCGACAACCAGGCTGTTCTGAGAATGCTGCAAAACCACAAATGTGGCTCTGGCAAATACATTGCAGATAAGCTCCGCCAACTCATAGATGAAGTAAAAAGGAAACATGGGGAAATAGAGATGGAAGCCTGATGGGTACCAGGGCACAAAGGAATTAAAGGGAATGAATGTTCTGATGAGGAAGCAAAAACTGCAGCAGGAGGCCTCTCTTCCCCATTACAAGATCTCCCCTCAATATGTTGAGGTGAAGTCCCTTTCAGCAGATCAGCTGCCATACAAACCGCAAAATGTTGGGTCCGAAGCACTCACCGCAAAGTATGGTCAACATCCCCTTGATTCCAATGAGCCTGTGAGATAGATTCTTCCCTACCTTCTGGGAAGTTCTTGAAGCACACTTCAGCTCTCAACCAAAGTCATCGATCCTTCTTCAACTCCGCACTGGTCACATCCCTTTAAACCAGCATCTACACAGAATAGGAAAATCCACAACCCCAAAATGCCCTCACTGCCCATTTCAAAATGAAACAGTGCACAAATTTCCAATGCTCTGTCCCTCATATGCTGCACAAAGATACCAGATGGAGAAAAAGCTTGGGCGAGGAGCAAAATCAATTCACAATCTATTGAGCCACCCCAACGCCTTCCCACCCCTTTTTACCTTTATCAAGAACACCAACAGATTTGTGGATTTTTCGTAAAGTGACCTTTTCTTGAATCCTATGCCCTCCTCTCACCGACTTTCAGGCCCCAGACATGGATCTTTGGATCCAAATGGTTGAGCAGCTAGATAAAGAAAGTCTTTCCAAGTAGTCCTAGAGCCATGTACATTTACATCTGACATAGGCCATCACCCCAACAGATGCAAAACTGGGGGAAAACAAAAATGACCCATATGTTGATGTCATCTTATCACATCACATGTAGGTTTAGCACCCATTGCTGCTTGCATATTAGTGAGTTGTTCTTGGAGTTCTTCATAAGATGGCTCAAATCCAATACTCATGGCAGTGTCAGATTGAAAAATAGTGATGGGAATAGGATAGATATTCCCAACTTCATGTGCACAGGCTATTTGACCATTTTTAGGATCAGTGATGGAGCATCCAGATTCATGGAGATTGATGGAAAATCTGTCTTTGATAAGTTGGCCAAGATAGAAGACAAGTATAAATATTTGGCACCCATTGATTGTTAGTAATTTGTCCAGTAAATTTGGATCCACCATTCCTGACTTTTATCTTCATATTTATGATACCCTTAGATTGTACCTTATCTCCACTGGCCATCATAATCATCCTTGGAGGTGGTAAAGTGACAAAATCATGAATATTATCAATGTTAGGCTCTAAGTGACCAGATGCTCTGGTGTCAAGGTAACAGTGGTGAGTAGTAGGATTCTCATTAGTGAACATGGAAGTTTCCACTGCTGAAAACAATCCCCTAACATTAGGTCCTTTGCTCAAAGACTCTTTGTTGTCTTGGTTCAAATTCATGTTCATTTTCTTTGTATTGTGCTGAGCACTAACATTCTTCTTCTTTTTAGGGCAATTCCTGGCCCACTGGCCACTCTCTCTGCAATTGAAACATCTGCCAGAGCATTGTTTGCTTTTCCTCTCAGAGCTTTCCATTGCACCTGGCACATTGTAGTAATTCTTATTCATATGCCCTTTCTTCAATGTAGTAAATTCTGTGCCTCCATTTTCAATACGCAAAGATGTTTTTATCTCCATCTGACAAATATTTCTGACAACTTCTTCGACAGTGTCCAGATCATCATTGACCATGTTGACCAGTGCATCATATTCCTCTGGCTGCCCGATTAAGATTAAATTATTTCTTGGGCATATTTGATTTTAATCATACTGATTATGGTGGCTTCCACACCATATTTTAATGTATCCATATTCTATTGGAATATAGTCATAATTTAATCTTCACTTAATCTTACATAAGACTGAAATATTATCAGCCTCACTTCATGGTCATTTAATTGACAACTGCCAGAACGAGACTACGCAGTGGCAATTTGCAAGGTCTCAGGAAAGAGACCCTTGGGAATGGTTGATATCACATCTGGAGTCATTTGCGGCTGGTATCATATCATATAAAATAGATTACATAGCATTAACCGCATCTTCTATGTACAAATGTCCAGTAAGATTAATCCTTCATATAATAGCCGAGACAGGGGGGCTCAAACAGCCATTGCTTTTCTTGGTCATTGCTGCGGGAGATCCATTGAATGGAAGAATAGACTGTTAAAAGGTAGAGATGCAGGTCTACCTCGTGGCCAGATGTTAGATCCCAGATCCGACCCGTGTTATTCCGACATTTGACGTATTCCAATACGCCTTTTCTGCTTATTTCCGACATGTCCCTGTTATTATTCTTAGTCACGGCTCTATCTCAATATTACCCCATACGTCTTATCTTGATTCCCGTAGTCGCTCCAACTTCGGAACTCCATATCACACACCCTGATCTTCCATTCCCGATTTCGGAATCCCGCATGTCTTAAATATGTTTCTCTTCATCAAAGCTTCTTTAGCTTGTAAATCGTACCAAATCATACCAAATTGTACCAAATCATATCAAATCGTATCATATTGTATCGCATCATATTGCTTCACTACTTTTCATATCACTATCTTTCGTACCACCCTCTATTATTACGCTTCGTTCGCTCCAAACTTCTACCTGCAACAAGGCCTTCAAACCTTGCTCGGTATCCCGATTATTCTGACTATTCCACTCATTCTGACCCTACCTCATCCGACATCCCAGACCCTCCTTGATTATACTTGCCTTCCAGAAAAGCTAGTCTTTACTCGATATTGATTTATCGTTACTCCTACCTTTCCACATTAACTATTCCACTTCCGAATACCTGAAGCCCCTGCTCATCTCCGATAAGTCTCAACGCATCATTGGCACTGACCTTCTGAATAGACCTGATCAATCGGAAACCCGATAACACTCTGGTCTTCAGTCCAAAATACCAGGGCACTAGAAATCCAAGAGGGCGCAACCCATAAGTTGAAGCCAACGCCCATGTAGATCAGTGTTTGGATCTCCGACTTCCAAGTCATCCAGTATTTCCGCACATTTCCAAATATTGCGACTACCGACCTCAGTCAAGGAGAGCTCCAACCAAATCCGACCCCAACGTCAAATCCAGCAAACCCTAACAGTCCGACATCGAATCTGGCACACATCCATAACACCAGAGACAAAAGGCGTTGGAACTCTCAGTGCTGTCCACTTGCATACATAAGACCCCAGAAGCTCCAACTCGTCAAACTCCAACACTCCCCCTCAAGTTGAGCTTCATTAGAGGCTCCCCCTTAATCCTAAGCTACATGACATCGGAGCTGTGAATTTCAAAACTCGCATCAGTTTCTGCGTAAGTTGCAAAAGCGGTGGCAGTGAGCTCCTTTGTCATTTTCTCTCGTTCCTTCTCTCTCTCCTCATCCTTCTTCCTTTTCTTCTCTTTCTTTTGTTTTCTTCTTTTTCTCTCCTCCCCTGACGATGAAGATGTCTTGGTACTGGACTCTGGGTCTGGGATGGGGGCTTTCTGTTTGGGACATTCATCGGCAAAGTGTCCATGTCAGTTGCAAGTGTAGCATTTGACATTTTTCTTCCATTTCATGTTGTCTTTCAATTTGGATCTTGAACCGTTACCAGGGGAGACACATGTGGCGAGTGCAGACTCCTGGGGGTTAGGGCCAGGTGAATCTGTTTGTGAGTCTCGAGCATGTATGTGCTCTTTGTGAGCAAGCAGCCAGTCTTGGACCCATTTGATGGTAAGCTTCTCTTCCTCCACAGATGCGAGCATGACGATGACAACCTCATATTCAGTGGGGAGGCCAACGAAGTGGCTGGCAATGATGTCATCATTTGTGGGGTGGTGGTTGATAGCGAAGAGGCATTCAACGATGTCGCTGATGGCATTCAGATACTCCTGCATTGATTGCTCATCATGTTTCTGAACTCCAAAGAGTTCTTTGCGAAGTTGAATTTTTGCCACCCATCCCTTAATCTCGTGAGCCTCAGCAAGACATTCCCAGACAACCTTCAGATCCTCGCTGACTCTCGTGTAGTTGAGTTGGCTGTCTTTGACATAGGACACGATCTCCCCCAGAGCCTGAGTTTCCTTCCTCATCCATGCCTTGTACTTTACCGGTTGACTCTTACTCGGTTTTGTGTCACTCTCCTTTATAACCTCCCATAAGTCTGTTCTCTGCAGTTCCATCTGCATTCTGTACTTCCAGTTGAAATAATTGCTGCCATTAAGTAGTGGGATGGATGTGGTCTTTGGAGACATTTTGTTTGTGCATGCATTATGGTGCAATGTCTGGTGGTGGGGTACTGACTCTATTCAGTTCTCTATGCCGACTCTACTCAGCTCTCTTCTGCCTCTGGTGTTGAGGGCTTTGTTTTGAACACACGTCCAAACTGGACACTCTGGCGGTGAGTAGATGCAAGTAGATGTTAGAAGACTTCTGAAGATTAATCAATGCCGGGGTCCATAACCTGTTAAAAGGTAGAGACGCAGGTCTACTTCGTGGCCAGAGACAAAAGGCGTTGGAACTCTAATTACTGTCCACTTGCGTACATAAGACCCCAGAAGCTCCGACTCGTCAAACTCCAACATAGACGTCAAGGGCGGCTCTTAGGGCCATGTTTAAAAGAAACAGAAATTCGGCTCTATATAGGGTCGTATGCGTGGTCAGAGGTACAAGACACTGGAAAGTGGGAATTTTGCCCGCCAGCATGCGAACCTTTGGTTTCCGGAACACTGGCAGTGACATTAGAATACAGATGATGGAGCCCGGGTAAGGCCTTCGTAAATGGATATTCCACATAACGCTCTGCACTTAATAAGTCTGAACATCCCTTGTTCCTGAGCGTTATTTTCAAGGAACGAAACATCAAATTCTAGAATGAACACACGCACAAGGAGTAGCCGTACTACTAGGCACGCGGGCTATTTTTCACCTCATGTGCAATAAATAGTCAACATCCGAAGGCATACGATCGGGCCAGTTCTAGCATGCCGGAGGCACTGGACCAGCTTGAGGCTTACTAGTACTTTGTAAATCCCTTATCGGCTTACGGCACAACGCAATTCCCCCTGCATATGTAGAATAAGGGTAAAAAGTAAATGTGAATCTCATACATTGGAATCTCTGAGTCCCCCTTACTAACACTAGCAGTGTCATCCTGCGGGGTACAGACTCTGACAATAATTGACCCATAGGGGACTCGGAGAAAGGCGTATGTTTTCTATACCCTGACGATGGAAATCCCTAGGGATGGTGCCGATGATCTCGAATTTAGACAGATTCGGAGTCAGACATCTTGATAAACACTCGTGCCATACCATTCTGTAATGGACTGCATTAATACTTAGCAAGGGAAACAGTGCCATAGCATAGTCAAATCACCTTCCACGGTCTACCGCTCCTGGACCCTGGTGCTACATACGGAAAATACCGCGCCGCACGTATCACTTGCAGAGTCGCTCGTGACATCGGTAAGGGGGTGACAAGTGACGCGAAGACATCCTAAGTGGGAACTGTCCGAAGACGAACGTACCTGTATTAAACTTGAATCAGTATGATGTTGCCACTGGTTGGTGTCTGCATTACACGTGAGGGGTAGTTTAAAATCAAGGAGTCTGTAGTAGCAACCGGAATGAGAGGAACGGGGGTCTCGACTCAAGTAGACAAGGCGCTCAAACCGTATAAAGCGCTTCGGTGGTAATTTTAAAGTCGGAATGTCTATATTTCGCTCTAACCTGTATATATGATCCCGGGTTAAAGGTGCCAGGTACAGGATTTCAAACAGGAGGCGGTGTCTAACGGTGCCCAAAGCCGCGAGCTTCATATTTGTAGATAAGGTCTTGTGTGAAGTCCAAGTCCGGTCATCGAGCGCGCTGGTGTGTGACGTGGGTAAAAAAAGAGGAGATATATATTGTGCGGTATCTATGGTACCGTAGCTAAATGCCCGGGAAGTGAAAGGTGTTGTCCGATCAAGAAGAGGAAAGAGGAACACCAGACAGTACCGCATCAACAGCCTACACTGGCAGGTCAGTCGCCAAGCGTAGTAACGGCGGGTTGCAGCATACTTCCAGTATTGAACCAATAAATCCATGGTATTCCATTGAACCTAAACTGCTACAATCCCTAGTCAGCGAATTAGCATCCTGAACGAAATTTTGATGAAACCCAAACTGTCACGGTCACAGACGTCACGGTGATCACACCGAACTGTGCGTGTTACATCAGACGGATATGCACGTTTCCGGACGCCGTATTTCTTTGCGAATCTAGTATGTAAACTTGGCTGCTAAGCCTAGATCATCCGATCAGCCGGCTGTCTTTAATCGTTTTGATTAGAGAAGCCGGGCACTAGGTAATATGTAGACTCTGATCTCGACTGCAGCGTCCACACCTGAATCATAGCCGACCTTTATCTACCGCGAGCTGTTGGTCTTTAACGACACACTCTTTTCTCATTTCGATATCCCTCTTCGCAATGCATATTCCCGAAGAAATTCCTTTGACTCGTAAGTATAAACATCTTCTAACGATACACACTGACCGACTGTTGGAATTATGCTCGTAATGTCACCTGCATAGTTATTCCGACACGATATGCCACAATGTCTGCGTTCACATTTCTGGTCTATGACTATTGTAAGGAATATATCATTATACATTCTCGCCCCATTTGTAAAAGCTTGTTTTTCTCGCAGTGCTCACATATAAGAATGAAGTCTGTGGAGCTAAGACATAACGCTATCTATTCTGTTGATATTTATACTCCCGATTCTAGCTCAATTTAATTTGGAATAGAGGATGGTCTCTGGGGAAAGTCCTTTTTATCCTTGTGAGTAGCCTTCCTTATTTTCCGGAGTATGTATCTTAGAGATTGCCTCAATAACCCATTTAATTATAGAACAGGTATTTCGGAATCGGGGCAGTCCTTTTCGATGTATATGGTGCGTTAGCTAAGGTTCACGTTTCCGCAATGCCATTGTCGATGCACAGTGTCTTCAGTGTTCTCCAACAAAGAAGTTTCAGTCGTAGTGAGTCTCGCATTTAATATGATCTCTCATTATGGGCTAACTGGTACTTTAGTTGTAACTTTATTTCTATCATTTTTTTAGAGTTTACCAACTTATACTTGTGTGGCACAGTTGCGACAGATATGGCTGGTGGAAACCAATAGCGTAAGTGTTCACTTCCCTTGTGTGAATTACCTCCTCGTGGGGATTTGAAAGCGCTTGAACCTTTACAGAGGCGGGTCGGGTGTTCTCATGTCACAATGTGAGTCTCCAGCGAAAATTCTTGTCCTTGTTTGACAGATTTGTCTAAAAGTTATATTGATGGCCCGCGTAAGCTCCTCTTCCTTTGAATTCAAGTTTTATTTACCTGAAACTCACCCCTTTCCTAGATATATGCCGTCTACGACCGCAAGAGAAAAATTTTCATCACCCTCATTGTGCTATTAATAATCGAAATTTTGGGCATGGTATTTCTGACCAGCTTTGGTATTCCAAAGGGTATATTCCTCGGCCTGTTTTATGTCTGATGTCGTGAACACATGCATATTCAGCTCATCCCCAAGAATACCTAGGTGTGCACTTAGGCGGCTGTGCGTATGTCCGGCCGCCACCGGATACATTCCTCTCGGGACTCCCAGCAATAATATTGGAATCCATAATGTTTGGCATGATGGCATATCGCGCACGAATGGCGTGGAAGAACGACCTGGAATCTGCGTTGCTACGACTGATAATCCGTGACAGGTATGTGGAGTACTTGCGCAGAGTCGCCCTACCCTTATCCATGAGCTCCCACCCCAGTGTTTTGTATTTCTTGAGGTGAGTGCCGCGCTTGATTATACCTCTTGTGTTGAACATTCTTGCACCCTAGTATGATCCTTGTATTACTCATGGGCTGCCTTTGCTGGGCTAGTGCATTCGGACCTCACGTCGAGGTTGAGCTGGCACTCAAGTGAGCGCACCTACTTATTAGGATATAGAACATCTCACAATCAATATGTAGCTGGACGACGGCGTTGTCTTGCGCTCTGGGGAGTCGCCTTCTCCTCAACATGCGTAGTCATTTTTATCGGAACCAGTCTGCATCTCAGATGTCTACGCTGCAGATTCCAAGTTCAATTGGTGTAATGTAAGTGTAACCTTTGCATGTATTTGTATAATGGGCGAGGAGTGGCTGGTTTTTTCTGTTTAGTGTGACGCCGCGTGCCAACGAAAGAGAACTTGAGAGAATGTGCTCTAAGTATATCGCAACTTCAATTTATGCAGCACTGACATCACTTTCATAACGCACATGCTGGAACAATAGGGATAGTATGACAGCTTGAAACGGAGTACGAAGGTCTATCATGCCACATCTAAAGTGTTCAGAACATTCAACATCAATGGATATCTGTTACGCTTGCACAGGTTCCCCCCTTGGTTCCAGCTTTGCACGATCTTCCTCATCCGAAGAGATCGGGGGTACTGCGGACATCCTGGACCCGAAATCAGATCCTGAGGTGGTTTTGTCTGCCATTCATGGCTGTCAAAGTTGAATGTATCCACGGAAAGCTAGCCCAATGTTAGCGGACATATTCGTTCTACGGCACTCTATCATTCAAGTTTAAACAAGGTAGATAGTCGTGCTTAGCTCAAAGATTTTCTTGTTGATAATTGTTACATTACTAACATGCATTTCTTAGAACAATGTCTTTTGGATATACCACCTTAACCTAAAGTGAGATAAACAACTGTTAACCTCTAGATCTAATATCCAGTCTGCGAAAGTTGCTCCATAGATCTACTCTGATGAGGTAGTACCTCATCTCAAATGTGGCTTGACGGATGATTGTAGGACTCCGAGCGAAATCTAACAAAAGCTAACAGGCTGTTAGCTTAGTAATAGCTGATCCTCTTGAATGGCCTGACCACTCTCAAGATTGGAGGATGAACTTGGAGGTTGTCGGTGAGTGTAAAGTAACCGTAGGATGACTGTTTGTGTCAATGATCGCGGTAAGATAATCGGGGCCAGGGTGATATACGGTCCCGAAGTTAGTATACATGCACAGAAGTTCAGGTCCTCGTGCCTAGACACAACGATTATGAAGGGAGGGCTTACTCGAATCGGGTCGGGCGTCGCACCAGACGCTACCTGCTCATTACCAGATAACCGGTGGTGTGTCGTCGAAGCGGCAATATCTTCGCGTCGTCTGCCCGGGCCAGCGGGACCATATAAATTCAACACTACACGCCTCCTACGCCAAAGAAAGTTGCGTTGAATGTTTACAGTGCTCGCTATAATTAATAAGGTAAGCAATCCCACATTATCCACGACGCGGCTCTCGGTAAGCGCGTCGCCTTTCGCGTTGAAACAATCACGCCCCTGTACGCATTTGGCTTCGGAAGTCATTTGGCTACGGTGGGCAGTGAGAGGTGGGATGGTAACCCGGGGTGATTCAACCATGCCACTTGCAGGTGTTCCTTGAGCCACCTGTGCGGCATAGTTTCTCATCGGCTAAGGACCCGGGCTCCACAGTGCGCCTAGGGAGGAATTAATCACAAACGACCACGCACTGTCAACGTCAAACTTAAGGCCTTCAGTTCCGTGAGGAAAAAAAAACCGCATAAAAAGGTTGGAAAAAGGTCTTAGTCACGTCCCAATGTCCCTGAAAACGCCCGGTTGCAGTTACCCGGGCGCACCTTTTTGATGAAACCGAGCTGTCCCAATGCTAAGACGAAGGTGAAGCTACGCTAGTTCCGAGTCCCTGATGGGAACTTCTTTACCGGCCTATGAGTATGAGTGGATGGATGAGGGACGATGAATGGGTGTGGCGGATAACCTGGGCTCCACTGGAATTTACAGGAATCAATGAATACGCCGGCGATCCATGCTCCCCGATCCGCCAATTGAGCTTGTTGCACTACGAACTGCCAGATAAATAGCAATTGAGTCATCAACGACCAGAAGCGACCTGGCAGCATAACTTTTCCAATTCGATCTCAATCAGAGAACAGCGCAAAACATACTTTCGCAAGTTCCGAAATACACAAGAGTTTGAATTTGGGATTTCCAGTACTTTCGATATAAGGTTCGTGTCGATTATGTTCGCAAAGTAGGTCACTGGGGCCGTCCTGCACAAATTTGACCAACATGTATAATCGTTTGCAGAGAACTGGAGGGAAATCAACTGTAATTAGCAAGCTATGTGTACCGTAGTACGATTCGACCGGTGAGGCTGATATGCAGCACGTCATGAATCTGCCTGCACTCTCTGGAGCTTTCAACAACCAAAGATGTCACGTTCAGGGGCTCCCACCAAACAGAGTACCAATACGACCCGCAACAAGCACCAGTGGTGAACGTTCAACAACTTAGCTGCTTGGACCGATGCGCTACCCACTGCGATTCCACTTCCAGAACTGCCATACGCTATTCGAATACATCCTAGCGCACGATGTTGGCTAGCTCGCAGTTTATTCCCGCTCGGGTGTAATGGACGTACGTTGGTTGGGAGGCTTGCTTATACTGGTGCCCAGCGTTAGCGTTTTATCTGTGATAATGGCGTTAAGAAAGTACCGGGATTCGAATACACAAATGTCTCCTGAGTCCTCTTCCATCACCTCGGCGGAACGTTATAACCTATACTCAACCGTACTGAAATGTATGGCTCGCACTGGACAAATCCGGAAGTAAAAGGTTGTGGGAAAAAAAAATTGAAAAAGACATCCAACTGTGTGTATAGATGATAGATGATCGATGATCTACGGTCTGTTAGGCCATTGGGGTAGGAATTGGGGTAGGAACATTCAAGGTTATAGGATCAAAAGTATGTCCAGCATGCCAGAGTGGGGGCGCATCGAACTCGGCGTCACCATCACTCTTCTAATGAGACAGATTCTAGCGTCCAGTGACTAAACTTTCTCTCTTCAGTCGTTGGCTACGGCGAGAATCCAATTTTACCTGAATGCAAGGCTGTGATTAGCGTTGGGAGGGACTGTGTAGTAAATGAGTAGAACACACCCTTTGTGCGTTCAGCCCGAAGAATAAATTGAGGAACTCGAAATAAAATATTATCAAACTCTACGTATGATCGTCCTGGATGATCAGGAGATCCTTAGGGCTAATCGAAGTTGTCCCCTACAATTTTAATAACACGAGATTCTCGTGATGTGGAAGAGGGTGAGCTGGAATAGGAGCCTTCGCCTGATGGGGAGGATTTATCGCTGAGCATTCAGCACGTTCCGGGATACGGTCCATTTTAGGAGGCTCTGAATCTATGTCGACAATATAATTTACTTTCATAGTACTGGCTCCTCGGACAACTTTTGGTGGGGCTGCTGCGGCAGGGGAGGGTGTGCGGCGATAGTTGATCATGATAGGTGAGCAGGGCAACGTTGAATCTTGATGTGAGTCATTATCAGGCACTGTAGAACATGGTAACATGTGAACTTGCAATATATTTTGTGTTTGTAGCGTGGTCCTGTGGCAGGGTTGAACCGCCGATTTTAGCTTTCCCATGATTCGACATTGGTAACATGACTCACTCACCGGCAGACCACCTAGGAGATTCCAGATGTCATCGGAAAGGCCCCTATATATATATGTGCGTATTCAAAAGAAACTCAGTGGGGATGTATGACAATTCGCTGGAAATATTAGGGCCGCGTAGCAGGACTTGAATGTCTTGCCTGAGAGAGGAGACCCTTGTTCCTGTCTATTCGAAGCATTATGTGTCCTAAACCATAGAAGAACCATATTTGAAATGAAGCTTCTGCGCAGCTGGGCGTTGGAGTCACAGGGTCCACTTCAGTGAATCGTCCGGCCTTCAATGATTCTGGCAATATCCGGTACTGTCTGTACATTGGGACTCGGCGATGTGAATATTCTCTGTATTAACAACTTCTGTGGTTCTTCCATGTCATTAAAATTTAATAAAGTAGGAATAATAAATTAAAGAATACTTTCAGAGTGCTTCGTGGAGGAGAAATTTCGGATGCTCGTGAGGTGTGCAGAGAGGCCGGGAAAACTTCGGTGATGGTTACGTAATCATTTTGATGGGAGACATTAATCTGCCCATATAACCCAAGCCAAGCCTGATTCTTGTTTTTGCTCTATCCCTCTGGTGAGATATGACCAGTGAGAATAAGCCCAAGGTCATTTGTCTCGGACTCGGTCGCACCGGAGTGAGCTCTTTATTTCCTTTGACATTAATTCGTGTTGAAAGGGAGAAAAGACGACTAGTCTTATGCATGCGTTAGAAATGCTTGGATTTGGTCCGTGTTATCATTTCAAAACCATTTCCCTTGAAGGAGGAACAGATATGCCTACCTGGATTAAGATTGGCAACGGTGAAATGGGACACTAGCACTCACATATCGTTCAGAATAACTCTGACTATTCTCCGTATGCAGGAGAGGGTACGCTGGATGACTTCCACTCCTTGCTTGATAGGTTCGGGGCTGTGCTCGATTACCCTGCAGCGATGTATACTGCAGAGCTTTACACAGCATACCCCGACGCCAAATTCATTCTGGTGAGGGCTAAATTTCAGTGGTCCTCCCTTGAGCTTATTTGGAGGGGGAAAAGACGACCAGAGACCCAGCTGCTTGGGAAAAAAGCATGAGAAGCACGATAATGCGGCACTTTGAGACGCTCCGGAAGAGCACGGACAAATCACCACTCGAGACAGGGATAGATAACTGGAGCGATATAGTGCAATGTTCGTGCCATATACGCGGTTATGCTGTTCTCCCCTGATGTTATTTTTCGCAGACAAGTACCATGGCGGCCGGCTTGCTACGCACCCGCAACAGGAGTTACTTGACCACAACGAGCGTGTGAAGCAAATTATCCCACCGGAGCAACTCCTCGTCTTTGAGGTTGGGGAGGGTTGGGACAGATTAGTGCAGTTCCTCGGAGTGTACGTCACCAACTCCCAGAGTTTGGAGCGCCACATGTTCATGATAGCCGCGACGTTACACACACAGATCGAAGCCCACCGTTCCGTGGCCGCACTTAAACGATACGGCACAGTTTGTTGCAAGCGCGATTGATAAGACTCGGAGTATCGAATGAGGAAAGCGGACGATGAATACTGGCGTCGAAATTGGTGAAGAAACAGGTTGATTTGGAGCTTTAACGGGTCCGGTGAATTATCCGTGTAAAATATTCCGTTTTTTTTTTTGTATTCTTGTACCGAGATGTCACCTTCCACTTGGATGATGCAGAATTTCCTTGACTGTCCTGGGCTGCAAACAAGTAACTTTAGTATTGAGTCTCAAGTTTGTGTAGTCGTGGTTATAGTGTAGCTCACTTCAGCATTGGATGTGCTTTCATAGATCTAGAGACAATGGTTATGAGCATGAGTTGGGCGTTCGCCTTTCTGTGGTGGTTATCGGCGGCTCAGCTAGATTACGTGTTGAGCCGGATCCCCGCTTCTTGCCAGCTGCTCGCTCCGATTCTCTCCTCCCCTGGGCCCTATCGCACTCCTCAAGCTCACTCTCGCTATTCGTGCGACATTGAGACACATCCCGTGAATGAACGCCCTCTCTTCCTCCCGTCACCCGCCGTGGTGTGGTGCGGGGTTACAAAGAGTACTACTGAGAGTTTGGAATGAGATCTTAGGGATGCGATTTATGTAACGAGTTACACAACATGTGCATCTGTCCTTACCCTTCGATTTCTTTCCACGTACGCGCACAGCACCCTCCCTGCAAGTCCACCCCGACTAGCTCGCAAACCTCACATGCCTTGCCCCGCCACTAGACTTCAACGGAGCCTCCGAGTCTCTGCATCCTTCGGCCGTTTTCTCGCCCGCTCATTATCCCACTCTCCAAACCGCAATATCAGAAACGCATGCATCCTCACACGACTGAATCCTCCAGCCACTTCGACAACCCATACCCAGCGGAGCAACGCGTGCGATGCTCTCAGAGGCACTTGGGCGTGGTGGCCCGCTTAGAGAGGAAGCGGAATTGTGGAGATGGGAATAACTTCAATAAGGGCACGGACGACGATAGAACCTACCACTGAAAAACAGCGCGATGCAAATCTCTCTTCACTGCGTTATAAACAACTTCTGGGCCTCTGGGGGATATTAGACACGTGAGTAAGGTCGTTGAGTAGGTGTGCTAGCTCGGGTGCTAGTTCGGAGATTCAGAGGGTGAGCACCGGGGCATGTAGTCTCTCTATAGTGATGCTTTCACAACCGTGACTCTTGCGCAGCCTCCCGCGACGTCCTTCCATCCTCATCGTCCCAGCCAGCTCACATGTGAGTCAGCGCTGACTGTCTCATGTCGCAAGTGTCAAATCCGGCTATGTCTTCCTTCCTGAAAACCCAGGTTTCAACACCGCGACTATTCAAAACGCTGCAAACCAAGTTTACTATCTTTTGTCTGCAATAAAGGAGTCTAGAAGACCAACTCTGCAGTTAAATCCACTCCATTGCGCTGATGATTGCGACTCATTGGCCGTCGTATTCCACCCCGTTCAATATAATACAGATGCATATCCAAGTACGCTGTACAGTCATTGTAACATCACCCTCTCATATACTCAGAAAATAACCAGTTTGACTGACGGTCGAGCATGGGTACCCAGACAAGTGGACCGTCGCATGGCAGACGGCGTCGTCACAGCCCAAAAGGGCACGAGAAGTAAACAAAATTGTGCCATGTCAAGGTACCTTCTTCAATGTACAGTGTGAATCTCTTCTTCCACCGGGTATCTTGTTCTCGCAGGGACGTCTTCCCGTGTCTTCCATTCCCCTCTCATCCTACATCCCGAACCCTGGGTCGTTACTAGTAGCACAGACTCGATACTGTTTGCGGCTCAGGTATAGACGTTGATTCAGGATGTTATTGCATGCAGTTACCAATCTTCATCGTATACGTAGGTGACTAAAGTTTCGCTGGACGCATTTTTCACCTTGCACGTCTTCAAGTTGACCTTCGCGCCGTAATCTTGACCACGGCTTATTAAATGACCCACTCTTCGTTTGGTTGGCGGTATGTCCATATTTCAAAGCCACTTTCGGAACTTAATTTGATATGCCTCATGTCCTTCCTTCAGTGCTGCCCACGAAAAGAACACGCGTGGAGACGATGGCCGGCAGATCATTCAGCGTGAGGGCAAGTTTAAGGAACCTGACCCAATCAATGGAGGGATTCTACATTTCTTCCCTAGCACCCTTACATGTAACCTTCCATGACATTCCAAAAGGTGTAAAATATCAAGAACACCGAGACGCAATGTGGGATAGCAATCGGGTGTAATAACCTTTTGCTTCAGAATTTCTTCCGATCAGAGATCTCATTGCGCTGACGTAGCCTGTTCAATTGCGTGGCTGAAATCAGCTACGATATCGCTGATGTCCTCAATGCCAACAGAGACCTACGAAGAAGATGGTTGAGTTACATGATTGATAGGGGAAACAGGTAATATAGGGCGCTCACCCGAACAAGGTCTGATGTTACACCGGACGCGAGTTGCTCTTCTTCAGACAACTGGTGATGTGTAGTCGAAGCGGGGTGGATTACCAACGTCTTCGCGTCACCTGAAGTATTATGGTGCAGTTTGGGTATCAGACTGTCTATGAAAACGACGATGAAAAAGAGTGCTCACCAACATTTGCCAGATGGCTTGCAAGCTTTAGCTTGTCCACCACGAGGCTTCCAGTCTTACTGTCCCCCTTAACTCCAAAGCTCAGCATACCACCAAACGCATTCGGCCTGAGTAGTCTCTTCGCTATAGCGTGGGAAGGATGGTTTGGCAAACCAGGGTAATTCACCCATGCTACTTTCGGGTGCTGCTCAAGCCACCTGTTCGTAAAGGCATTGCGTTAATAACCGAAAAGTATTCTGATGTTAAGAAGACGAATACACACTGTGCGAGGGCTAACGCGTTATCACAATGTCTCTGCACTCTCAGGCTGAGTGTTTCCAACCCAGTAATCAAGAGGAACGCCGAGAAAGGGTTAAGACACGCGCCGACGTCTCGCAAAATCTCCAAGCGCAGTTTCGTTGCAAATACGACAGGTCCAAAGGCTTCCACGAAATTGGCCCCATGGTAGCCTTCTGCAGGTGCGGTGAAAGATGGAAATTTGCCTTAAGAGAATGTTAGGCAACATTGGATTGGGAGAGAGAGAAACCAATGTACCTTGTGTCCAATCGAATTTACCAGCGTCAATGACGACTCCGGCAATCGTCTGCCCGTGACCACCGATCCATTTTGTAGCACTGTGCACTGTGGAAAATTTGGAGATTGGTAATAGAAGGGTTGAAATAGCTGTATAACTAGACTAACCAACAATATCGGCCCCGTGTTCAATGGGACGTATAACATATCCTGGGAGCGAAAACCATCAATTGCAATCCGACAGAGATGAAGGTGGTCAAGCCTACCTCCACATCCGAAGGTGTTATCCACAATGAGAGGGATTCCATTATCGTGAGCTACCTGTGTGCATCGTGGTTACTTCACCTCAAAGAAACCCGGTGGCGCATGCACCTTAGATAGCTCCGGGAGAGGTGCGACGTTGAACTTTGGGTTTCCGATGCTTTCGACAAAGATTGCCTTGGTGTTCTCGTCAATGGCTTGGGCATATTCTTCAGGGTCGTCACTCTTCACGAATTTAACGGAAATGCCGAATCGTTTGAGGAGCACTACGGGGGCGACAAAATCAACTAGATGCAATGAAGGAGCTGGTTAATTTACCTTTGAACTGGTTATAAGACTGGGTGCAGAGCATCATGTCACGAATAAATGTATATATTAGAATAGTGCAAACCTACCCCTCCGTACAAGAAAGACCTATCATTATATAATGCAAATGATCAGTGATACGTATCATGATTCTGAGGAGTTTACAAACGTAGAAACAATGTTGTCGCCAGCACTCGCAAGAGTTGCAATAGCCATGAATTGTGCCGCCTGGCCCGATGAAGTAGCTATTGCCGCAGCTCCGCCTTCTAACACTGCCATCCGTTCCTCAAACACAGCCTGTATAGAGTTGTCAAAGCCGGCACACGATGTGGATCCTATCGCAGTGAACTTACATGCGTGGGATTACCAACGCTACAACGTAATGTCAGCTCGCATATAATTGATAGTAGTGATAAGCGGGTACCGCGTATATACGTTGCCAATTTCTTTCATTCCAAACAGGTTCGCAGCATGCTAAAGAACTCGTTCAGGGTGAGCCCTAAAACATGATAATGGAATGGGATGCGAACCTGAGAATCATTGAAAACAAACGAGGTTGAGCTGTAAATTGGAACTGCTCTGGCCTACATGGTCGTTCTGCAGTCGTTGAAACGTAGGTATATCAAGATGATACATACCTTAGTCGTAGGATCCGGAAATTGTCCAGCATGAAGTTGGAGAGTATCAAACTCAGGCTTCCTGTCGAGCCAACTAAGTTCAATTTATAGGGAAGGCTTATAACGGCCGCACTTGTAGAATCGCTCTTCCGTGTCAGACATAATAACGGGTCAACTCTAAGCCATAACGACAAGGAAAGGTCGCATTAGCCGACGTGATAATTACGAATGATCGAAGAGGAATTCAGCTGACCAGTTCAGGACGGCTTTGGGAGACAGAAAGGAATGGAAAAGGTGTGAAGCAAAGAGAGTGCAAGGGACGTATTTAAGCTTTGTCCGTCAACGAACAGAAGCGCCCAGATAGAGTCGATATATCCCGAACACCGAACAGACGAAAGTAAGGAAGTCTTTTGCGACGTTTTCGTCTGGATTTTCGTCTGGATTTGCTCAGGAATCCAGCGTTTCCATCTGAATCGCTGGGGATCCTCAGGCTCATTGTGGGTTTCAATCAATATACAATCGAACGTTTTGTTTGTATCTTAATTGCTTGGTATTTATTACTCCCTCACTCCGGTTCTCTCTCAATGGTTTGGTAATGCGCTTTTTAAGATATGGACCATGCAATTTCGGTTGCATAGTAACCCAACAAATGGCAATACTGACGTTGTTACGAGGGGTTCGGTGAAATTCGAACGAAAAAGACTCAAACCAACAAGAGCCTCCTAGCTAGTGGAATTGGGGAGATTCAGGCGGGCTCGTAAGACCGCGCGGATCATGACGAGAGCTATAGCATAACCAAGATATATGTAGGTATACCACCTGATACGTACCACGCGGGAATCGGGTACAGAGCTATATGGAGATGAAAAGCTAATCATAATTCACCGTCTCCCGGGCGCAGTAACCAGTCGATTGTTATCGTTCGGCACATCGGCCAGTGCCCCAATCTCATCGACAGCGGTCCGGACGAGGAGTAGCAATATCCTCCCGGAGTCCTCGAAAGCTGGCTGGGTTTAGTTA